>PVHP010003738.1:0-76268 GCA_004024765.1 Zapus hudsonius
CACACCCTAATATAGACCCACCTGTGTGGGAGCCTGGAGCCCACCTGTGTGATCAAAGGAAGGTGCTGGAATATCCTTGCTCTGCTCCATCCTCTTCTGAGACCTTGTGCAGTAATGAAGATGGTTCAAAACCACTGAGCACTTAACACACATCCAGGACTTTGTGCAGACAAAGTTATAAACAGGACAAGCTGACAAATCAGCTCAGAATTCCCAAGTGTGTCAAGATGGGCTTGGCCATTTTATCAGGCCTAACTCACATGACAAATGTCTCTTGAAAATATTCCTTGGCACAGATCTCTCTTCTCGATACCTATAACACTGTGTGTGCCTCACTCAATGGCACATAAGTGCCTTTTCAAAAAAAATTCACCTTAATGCTTTCAGCTCGGATGATAAAAATTTTGTTCACTGTAAATAAACCAGCCATAGTGGTGAATTTTTTAAACACATCACACTCCTCTCAAGATTTTAAATTCCTCAATGACAAGATTTTTATTTATTGTTAAATCCATCCCCCTGAATCTAATCAGTTTAGTGCCAGAATGTCTACCCCAGACTTGCTTCATAGTGAGAATTAAGTATTTATTTGAATTAATGAATTATGCTTGGATCTTTCACAGCTAAGCCTAGAGCTGATTTTTTAAAACTTATGTGAGATTTATGGTCAATAATGTTATTAACATGTCTTCATGTTATAATACTTCTAAAATATGGCTAATAAAATTATTCTGCTGTTAGATTCATAAAATGCCTGTGTTTTCATGGAGTGTCTGGTGAAATCCTTCTCTGATCATCCATCACTGCTGGAATTCCAGCACCTCCATCTGCAAACCACTTTCCAGGTGAATTATTTAATTCACGCTGAGAACATCTCAGTACTCTGGGTTGTTCAAAGTTCCTGGGGTACCTGCGAGTTAAAATATTCCTGGGTTATAGGTCCTAACTTCACTGAAAATTGATTGCATACTTTTATAATTAAATCATGAGCATCGGGTGACTTTCACATTTCTGTGGAAGGCATGTTTCTTATTAGGCCAAAACCTTTTAGGCCATACAATTAATGGTTCATAGTACGCTAGGGAGCATTTATTAATTTTCATTTTACTTGCTTTTTGAAGGTTATGGGGGTTAAGGGTTCTAAGTTGGAGTTATTGAAATTTTAAAAGGTGTAAATAGGTAAATATTATGGCTTTTGGAAAAGCAAGACTTTTTTTCTGTTTAAGCATGTGATTAATATTACTAATAAAAATGTCATCAGCCTTCCCTGCCAGTTTGATGCAGCTAAGAGCACATTTTGTGTGTGTGTGTGTGTGTGTGTGTGTGTTCATTCACACACACACACACAAGCCTGCACTTGCACACGCACAGCAGCCTGCTTACTATCTATAATAGAACATTTTATGAAGCAGTTTAACATAAGAAAATTACCTTTGAAAGCAGGTTCTTGAAGCTGAGTTGGTCTTCTGCAATGATTCTACTACTGTGTTTCTGGTAAAGGCTTAGCTTGACTATAAAACAGATCCTATTTAAAATGTATTTATTTTGACCACCTCCTATATGCATTCAATGAATTTGATCATCTTCACCCCCATTCCCCTGGCTCTAACCCCTCATGCTTTTCCGCTTCACAGTGAGTCCCCCTCCTTCTTTTGATTTTTTACTTAATGAGTTTAATTAAGGTTGCTTGCATACATGTGGGGTGGGAACACAAATATCAGGGTATAAGCAGCTTACCAGTGGCTACACCACTGAAGAAAATGTCTCTACCTCCCCCAGCCACCATTAACTGCCAGTAGCTCCTGGGGCGGGGGATGGGGAGGCTTCATGAGACCCTCCGCCATCCATGACAAATGTTGATGGTCCAGTGTTGTGCAGGTAACCACAACTGCCGTGAGCTTGTGCCCAGCATTCCACAGCACTCCTCCCCATCTCTGGCAGGACTGGTAATACATAGTAAAATTTTGAACTTTGACAGAACAAACATCAGCTTTAAAAACCGTTTTATTGAGATAAGATACTGTACCCACTTAGAACGCACAGCTCAGTGGTGTTTAATCTGTTCACAGAGTAGTGAAGCAACACCCTAATCTAATTTCAAAATAGTCCCACCACCTTGAAAACAAATCTCATCCTAATCAGTCTTTCTCCGTTTTGTTCACCCAGCCGCCATAGACATCACTAATCTACTTTCTGCTCAGTCACTTTGCAGTTAACTGGTTTTAGTTATTTATTTAATTGGTTTTAGTGTTGTGAGATGAGACCTCACTATGTAGGGCAGGGTGGCCTGGAACTCACCATCTTTGATTCCTGAATGCCGAGACACAAGGCTTGCACCACTATGTCCAGCAATGAAACATCATTTTAAAAACAAACTTTAATTATCTTCAATTTGTGGTGACTTATAACCTTATTAAAACTAATACATTCAACACTAGAGTCAGGTGATAGCATTTTCCTCTTTTTTTTTTTTAACCTTTAGGATTTTTTACCTTTAGAATGAAGCACCTGGCTTTAAAAAATTGAAATCCATTGATTAAATTGCAACTGGATTATTTCTGCTTTGGATCCAGGTTCCTTTTCTCTCACCAATGTGAGTGGGAAGGCTGGGAAAAAAGGAGAGACGGGAGAGGAGGGGAGAAGAGGCTTGCAGGCTTCATGCAGAAATGAGAAGAAGTGACATCGCATGTCCAGCACTGATACATTCGCCTGCCTCCCAGAAGTATAACATTCTTTGTGTGTTGTATAGGGTTTAAACCACACTGTGAGTCGCAAGACATTGTCTGAGTTTAGAAGTGTTAACACGGACAGAAGGCAAAAATGCATAGGTAGATGCGCGATTCTACTGATTCGATTCATGAAGTCCTTTCACACTCTGTCGTTCCTTCGGTCACATGTACCTAATGACAATGGGAGGGTTTGGAGCCAGGACCCTGGGACAGCTCACAGCTACAGCCTGGATCAGCACATGAGGGGCGGGCTGTCTTCTTAAAAGGAAGGAGCTGAAAGAATCATGCATCGTTTCCTTTTTCTTGAAAAACTGCAGCCTATATTTTGCAGGAAAATTCAACATAATTGGCATATACCCATCTTTTAGGTGAATTAGGCTTTAACGGACAGATAACCCATTTTGTTCTAAAATTCGACAAACTCACAGAAAATCTTCTTCCACACAATCTTTTGAATATGGCATTTGCCATTTATATTTGATGGCCTTAAGCAAAAAAAAAAGTTATAAAAAGGTATTAATGCAAGTAGATAATAAAGCTGCATTCTGTACATCTATAGCAGCTTACAGTAATCATGAAAGCATGCAAAAGTCTTTCATCTATTCAAAAAATATGCAGTGCACAGAATGTCTGTGAAGGTGCATGACAAGTCAGAGTTAAATATATATTAATAAATGAATTAGCTTCATAAATAATAGGCATAATGACATTTTAGGAGACAATAAGACTGGGGATTGTCAGAAAACGGCTGATGGATGAGCTTCACGTCTCAGTGGTTCTTCAAAATGAATAGGCTTTGAGAGATAGTTCCGACCCGAGACCAGCCTATTTCCTTGAATAATTTACTTGTTGTCAATTTGTACAGCCACATTACACATGCAAATTGTGCTGCCTGTGCAAACACCACTTGGAGATGATAAAAACAAATTTACGAAGGCTATAGAAGGAGGATTTATTTCACTTTCTCACCCAGGTCAAGCAATACATGTATCTGACGATTGTGTGTACCCAATTTTGTTGTAATTATATCAGCAAATTATTCCTTATAATCTTATTATTTTTAGCAGTCTCCTTGTGCTTGGGATAATTAGCTTTCTTCACTCAGTGTAAAAACAATTCAACTTGCCAGCCAGGCAGGGCATAGCTCCATTATCTGTTTTGGGTTTAAATTTATTCCCTATATTCTTGGACACTTTGTGTAAATTAAAAATTTCATAGTCCCTAATACTGTACACGCTGTTCATTCAGTGATGAATTAAGGCCCCTAAACCTCTCCGTTTGCTATTAGATATCTCACCCACTTTATATGTTAATCTGTGCTAATGAATTCCACAACCCCTAGCCACAGCGAGATGACTAAAATTATTACCACTTACAGAGATATGCCTTTTTCATTTAAAGTTCAATTCAAATTGCTCCCATAAACAGTCTGCCACACAAAGATACCTCCTATAAAGGAGAGTTACTTACCTATAAGTAGAGTTCTCTGAAGGTAGTATTATCTTTGGATGCACATTCCTAGGTCACGTGCCCTCAGGTCTGTGGCAAGGGGGAAGAGGACTCAGCTAATGGGGGAGGTCTTTCTTTCCTTGGGGCTCTTCTTTAACTCGGTGGCCTGTATTCCTGAGGGTTCCTCGTGCCACACCCCTTCACCTAACCAGTCCCATCCTGAACACAAGAGGCCCTGGCTAAGTACCAAGGGAGACTTGAACGACTGGTTACCTTGAGCAATTGCTGATGGGCAAGAGGCCTGGCCTCCATTTTCCAGAAGTTACCTACAAAACAATGTGCGTAGCAATGGGAAAACAAACCCGGGGTGGTTTTAGCATATAGTATGAAAATTTAAATTTACATTATTTTGTATATGAATAACATTTTTTTATTTATTTGCAATAACAGAGAGATTGAGAATGGGTGCACCAGGGCCTCTAGCATGCATGGTCCACTTTGTGCATCTAGCGTGATGTGGTATGGGGGAGGGTACTTAGTGTGTTTCAGTATTTCTGCTTAAAGAAAGAGCTATCTTTGGAAACCTTTTTGGTTAGAAATTCAGAGCTTCATACATTATCTTATCTGGAGAATCCTTAATTATTTATTATCTTGAGATGGCCATTTACATAAAGCAAATATTTTACCTCGGGACAGTTAATAATAGTCTACCTTTTATAGTACCCTCTGCTTAGAAGTCAAAACAACTTCTTAAGAATGAGATTGTGTTTTCAGTCCCTGGTTAAGAAAATGTCCCCAGATTAACTTCACTGGGACCACAGCTGACAGCAGTGAGTTTCTCATTTTATCACAGGGTCACTCCAGCATCACACACCCATGCAGCCAGGATGTCCTATGCCTAGTGATGTGCCATCAGAGGAAGTCATGTGGGTGATGGACGAATCATTGACAATTAACCTGACTTAAGTTTGGGCAGAGTCAGACAGACGGCTCTTACATCATCTCCCTTCAAATGTAATCTGTTCCTCAGGAAGATTAGACGTGCTTTCACCCGGCATCTTCCAGGGAACACAGTATGCTTCTCATTGCTCCTCTCCACTTACAAAGCAAGACCGAGCCTGGGAACATGTGAGGTAGGCAGGGTGGCCTCAGCCTTCCTCAGCACTGCACCTGCCTGCCTGCTGCCAGGGGTTCCTGCCTCTCCTTCTTGGGTGCTCAGTGGCCCGGTAGCCCTCCATCTTCTCATTAAGACTCCTGAAGCAAGTTGGTCATTCAGTAACATTGCGACAATGTTGGCTCTAGAGCTTATGAGGTCCCCCGCCCAGCATGATTTTAATTCTGACAGGGATGAAATCCCAGAGAAAATGTTTAGGAAACAGAAAAAAAAAAACATACTCCCACTGACCATCAAATCATGTAACTTAGCTCAAAGTGCTCACGTGGTGTGGACATGCAGAATTGCTGAATGATGTGTAGAAGATCTGGGCTCCTTCCCTGGTCCACGTGCCACTGACATGGGCGAAGGGGTATAATTTACTCAACCAAATTGGGGATAATGACAAGCCATGCTCATGGACAGTCATGAGGGTTAGATTGTGTGTGTAGAGCACTTGGAAAAGTGCAGACATTTAGGAAGAGCCTGGCTCATGTTTCAGTAGTTTTCTTCCCCTTCCTTTTCCTGCTCTTATTTCGGGGCACAGGCGGTGGGACACTGGAGGAGGGGTTATGAGCCAATGGGTCAGATCTGGACTCTGCCATCTGCTAGCTCTGTGACGGCGGTCTTATAACCTCTTTGAGCTTCACTCTCCTTTAGTGTAAAACAGGAATGGAAAAAAACACCTCATGTTTGTTATGAAAACCAAGATAATGTGTACTTAGCAGTATATTGTGTACTCAGCAGACGTATATTAGTTATTATTATTGATGCTAATCAAGGGACAATCTGGACACATATTTAGGTTTAGTGGTCTAAACTACTGTCTTGGTGCTTGCCGGGCAGCATGCCTACTACAGTTGGATCTATGATATAAGGACGTGTGACGTCATTCCTACCTAAGAATGCTAGGGAAATTTGTGAAGCATTTCATATATTAAGTAAATAAAGATCGTCTATGACAGTTCCATAGCTACACATGGGTACCAAGGTGTTTATATGCAAACAGTTGCATTTCCAGATTTCTGGGGCATATGGGCCATTTTCTTTATGTGAATATTTTTCTACTATCCAAAGCAAATAAACAAATACAGACCACAGTAGTGTTGTTTGGAGAAAGTGTTCCAGTGACGTACTGGCCAGATGCCAATAATGGACTGTTACTATATAGAAAGATTACACATTTGAAAAGGCTGAAGTCTGTGTTAAAAGACGTCAGTGAACAAAAATGTAGTAAAAAAAAATATTCAAATTCTGTTATTAAGCATCACTTAGAAAGCTCCTTGAGTTTCAATGTCATTGTTGCAGTCAGCTTTCTTGTTGCTGCACAGAAAGAACCCAAACAAAAGCGGCTTGTAGAGGAATGGGTTTATTAGGCTTACGGACTCGAGGGGAGACTCCATCCTGGCAGGGAAAACGATGGCATGAGCAGAGGGCTGGACATCACCTCTGCCACAGCACTGCAAACAGCGGCAGGAAGGTGTGCCAAACTCTGGCAAGGGGAAGCTGGCTATAACCCCATAAGCCCGCCCCTGATAACACAGCTTCATCGAGGTTGTAAAACCCAAACTGCCATCAGCTGAGGATCGATCAGAACACATTCATTTGTTTGTGGGGGACACCTGGATCAAACCATGACAGTCATTGAAAAAAATAAATGACTTTTTAAGTCATTTTTCTCTCAATATCTTTAAATTCTCATTACCAGTGGAAAACTGTTTATGATTATATGATATTAAAACATGCCAGGCACTTGGGAGGCAGAGGTAGGAGTTCAAGGCCACACTGAGATTATATAGTGAATTCTAGGCCAGCCTGGGCTAGAGTGAGACCCTACCACAAAACAAACAAACAGACAACAAAAAATATGTCAGAAAGACTGAGCAATAGGTATGCTAAAGTAATACTAGCATAGCTAAATAATAATACATAATTATCTTTACAATGAGAGTTTAAAGCATAATTTTAGACTATGGCTTCTTTCTCTTAGTTCCTTCTTCCACAGAACAAGTTGCCAAGCTCATTATATTTGTGTCGTCTTGAAAAAAATTCACCTAAAGCCCGTGGTTGAAACAGAAAACACAGGCTTTTTCATTTGGCTTCAATCCTGTTGGTATATTTTTGACTTAAATTGTGACTCTGGACTCTATGCCTCTATGAACATCTTTTAGGAGTCTCCAAAACTTGATATGTATTCAACTTGCCCATTTTTTCCCTGGTGATTAAAGTTAGGTTTGAGGAATTTTAGAGAGTTAAACATAATCTAGAGATCTTTGTGTCTCAAAGTTCAAGGTCTTATCATTAAACCATGTTACTCTGCTTAAACAGAGCTTACAATTTTCCAAATTTTCCCAAAACATTTTTTTCTTATCATATACATCTGTTCTTCTTCACATCCTTCCAAGACCAGTGCTTGCCTATCAGAAAAGGCTCCTGAAAACCCTATCAGCATCATTGTGTCCTTGCTCTTAAGAACTGTATCCGCTCTACCCAGGACTTAGTACCGCCTGCTTGACATTAGGGTTATTTACATGTGTCTACCCCCTAACTCGATTTTGGATTCTTGGATGACAATGACCATGTCTAGGTCATATCTGTGTAATTTAATCATCTTCCTTAAAAACAGTGTTTCTCCAAATCAGAGACTAATTGAGAGGGGGAAGAGATATGGGAGAGGGTCAGGAGGGAATCATCATGGCTTATGATCTATGATGATGGAAGCTGTCAATAAAAAGTTTTAAAAATTGTGTTTCTCAAATTGCATCTACCACCTTCCTATGGTCTCTGAATCCGCCATGTGCGCATCTACACTCTGGATGTACGTGTGGGCCTCTCGCTCACCTCTCAGCTTCTCTCCATGGGAAAGCACATGACCGACGCCATGTGCATCCTTCTAAGTGTTCTCCCTCAGCTCTCCTTCCTTCAGCGCTCTCACTTGGTCCTCTAACTTCCTCCAGCGGACACCACGAGGGTCTCTCCTAGATCCCACCTTCCTTCCACGTGTTCGAGGCCCCGCTCTACTCCTTCCCTGGACGCCTCAGTTTCTCCCAGCGCTCCACGTGCTCACAGCTTTATTCCAGTTTTCCCTAAACTCCTTCTTTCTTGAATGCTTTCCATGTGAAAACGTGTCCTGGCCTTCCTTCCCACATCCCAACGCCCCTGAAACAAACTCCACAATCTGTGATTTCTCCCCAAAGAAACTCAATAATTCATTTTTAAAAAATACAGTGTTTCTCACGGTGCTTTGCATCTAATCGGCATTAAAATTAGTACTGAGCAAATTAAATTAAAATTCTATTTGAAAAAGAGAAGTGGGATCTTGCATTTCAATAAGAAATTTGAGGTTTTTTTCAGTATTAGTGACAATTTATAGGAAAAATAATTTTAAATTTTTCAACAAGAATATATTCCATATGGTAGGAAAACTTATGCTTGGTTTAGCTATTATTCATCACTCGGATATTTATCAACCTTCCAGTGTGTAGCTTTGCAGATAACGCACCACCAAGGTACAGCTGAACGTAAAATGTATCTTCCTTGATCTTAAGGAATATAAAGTACAAGGAAAAACATTTCAACAATACCAACAGTGGATGTTTAAGGAGATAGGCACCTATGAATCAGAGAACATTGCTACTTCAGACACAGCCAAGTAGGTTCCTATTTGACCAACTTTTCCACAGAAAACAGCTATGGACCCTAGAAGAAGCAAGTACCTGTGTGAAAGAAACAAAGCAGGCAGATACTGGAGAGGTCAGATGCTCTGAAGAAGATGAGAGTCAGGATGACCATAACATTCTTTTCTTTTTCTGAAGACAAGCTGCAGCCAGCCAAACTGTAGGGGTGGGAGCTAGAAAATGAATAGAAATCTAGTCTCACTTAGGAAAGAGTTGTGGGTCAATAACAACTGCTAGAAAGTGATGGAGAATTTTGGAAAGAAGAGATAGAATATGAGCCTAAATTCTAATCTATAGCCTAATCTCTGAGTTGACCCTGAGCAAGGCAAGTGCAGGGCAGACTCCAAGGAGCCCAGCTATGTCTGTGGGAGATACAGAGCTTGCATATTTGGCTCAGCAGAATTAACCACCTGCTTTACATAGTGTCTGTGCTCTTTGGAGGAACATAATAAAACCCAGGGTGTGTATGATTTATTATTCACAATTCAAAATTACTTGCTGTGGTAGCTAATCAATTTGATTGAATGGAGAAGTGCCTAGGAGGTTAGTAAAGCACACCTCTGGGTGTGTCTGCGAAGGTGGTTCCAGAAAGGATTAACTAGAAGAGGGGGTTGTTGTTCCCTGAATGTGAGTACCAGCTCACAGCATGGGGTACAAATGGATTAAAGGAGGAACATAGATAGACCCCATGAGTGAAAGATTCTCTCTTTATTCTTTCTCTCTCTTGTTCTTTTTCTTCTCTCTCTCTCTCTCTCTCTCTCTCTCTCTCTCTCTCTCTCTCTCTCTCTCTCTCTCTCTCTCTTTTTCTGGATGATGTGGCCAGGAAGACGTGAGCTGCTCTACTACCTCCCCAGCATGATGAACTGTAAACTCTGAAATCAAAATAAATCTTGCCTCCTTTTAAGGTATTGATATCAGGTATTAACAGAAAAGCCAATATTCTTATTGTAGGAAGAAAGGGAACATGAATCATTTTCAAGAGTAAAACCAATGAAGAAGAACCCTGAGATTATCCCAATGTTGTAATACAACAAGGATTTTAAAATGATGACATGTTAGCAAAATATAATCATTAAAAGAGAGGAAACTGTACTTGGGAGATGTTAACAATCAAAAAGAACTAAACAGAAAATATAAAACAGAAAAAATAAAATACACAAAATGTTTATTGGTTGGCTTAAAAACAGAATGTAGGGGCTGGAGAGATGGCTCAATGGTTAAGGCACTTGCTTGCTAAGACTGATGGTCTGTGTTCAATTCCCCAGTGCCCACATAAAACCAGATGCACAAAGTGGCACATGTGTCTGGAGTTTGTTTGCAATGCTAAGAGGCCCTCGCATGCCCATTGTCTTTCTGTTTCTTTATCTTTCCCTTGGCTTTTAAATAAATAAAATTTTTTAATGTATATAGCATAAGAATAAGAATCAATAGAATAACATATTCTGAAGAACAGAGGAAAACCTATTATACAAGTGGTCAAAGCTCAGGGTGCTATAAACAAATATATAACTATTCCATATTGGAAGAAAGTAATGAAAGAATGGAGTAACAAAAGAATTTGAAGAAATAATGTGAAAATTCCACAAATTTGGCTAAAGATATCAATTTTATAGTTTGAGAAGCCCAGTGAACGTCAAGTAAAATCCATAAAACACAACCTGCCCATCTAGAAACATTCCAACTACTAAAAACCAAAAATAGACCATGTTTCAAGCAGCCATAGAAAATGGGTTTGTGCTGTGTGAACAATGGCTTGTTTTAGGTACTAAGATTAATCCCAGGACCTTCTACATGCAAAGGAAGTGTTCTAGAACCAAGGTACGTCTCAAGTCTTCTTTTTGCTTTTTGTTTGGAGATAGCATCTCATTAAGTTGCCCAGACTGGACTTGAACTTGTGATTGTCCTGCCATAGCTCCATGAGTAGCTGTGATTACAGGCTGGAAATAATGATTTGAAGGACCTCTAGCATCTCTGAAAAACAACAGAGACTAAAAGACAATGGGGAAGATCTTTAAAGTAATACAAGAAAAAAACCATCAACCCAGAATTCTTTATCCAGAAAAAAAAATGTCCTTTGAGAATGAAGATGATTCCCTTTCTGCTTAGGAAAGACGATTGGTCATTCATGTCTTAAAACAAAGAAAGCGCTAGAAGAATGGAAAAAACTTTAACTTTCCCTGAACTCACAGAAAACTCTGTTTACAATGCAAACAAATAGCTGGAAATTTGAAAGGCTTTCTTGTCGGAGGTGATGAGTTCATATACTGGAAATCGGTCCTCTCCCCTCTCCCTGGCTCCCTTCCCCTGAGAGCCCTCCTCTGTGGGGGTATCCACAACCACTGGGGGGGGGGTGTCCTGAAGGCACCAGTCACTTCTTATGAGAGGACAATGCCTCACAGTATGCTTTCTTACCCTGTGGGTCGTGTATTCCTTCTGTCCCCTCTTCAGCAATGTTCCCTGAGCCTCCGAGAGTGTGTTAAAAATCTCCTTTAGTGTTGGGCTCCTGGCAGCCTCTTACTCTCTGCTTTTATGAAGGTTTTATGAAGGTTCTCTGGCTCGAAGTGAGAGAAGCACTCATGTTTAATCTGCTGGTTCTTCTGTAATGTGAAAACATAATAAAAGACCTATATAAAATAAAAAAACAGATTGTTTATGAATGATAAGTTTCAATAATATTGATATCAATTCTCTAAACTATCTGTAGATTCAGTGCATTTCTCATCTCTGCAATATTTTTGGAGAAAATGATAAGATCTAAAATTTGTATTAAAAAGCCAAGTAGAATGGCCAAAATCATTTCAAAAACAAAACAAAAAAATGTGGTTGCGACTCATGTCACCTGGTTGAAAATGTAATATAAAGCCAGTGTAATGAAGACAGCAGGGTAAGAGAAAAGGTAGACCCAGGAGAGAGAGGTAAGGGTACCTATATTATCAATGTGACTTTCAGCAAAGCTACACAATCAACTTGAATGGAGGAGTTTCAACAAATCTTGCTAGAGCAATGGAACATCTGTGCTAAAAATAACCCTTGACTTATACTTGGTACCACAGTTGTACCAGGTATAATTGATCCCAAATGGATCACGGATGTAAAGCCATATACAACAATAAAAATGTCTAGATAAAATGAAAATTATCTTTCTGAGCTTGGGTGAGGCAAAAATTTCTTTAGCTTAATGCCCCCCCACATAGACCCATACATCACAAAGAAAAAAATCTGGGCTGGAGAGATCTCTCAGTGGTTAAGGTACTTGCCTGCAAAGCCTAACAACCCAGATTTGATTCCCCAGTACCCATGTAAAGCCAGATGCACAGAGAGGCTCATGCATCTGGATTCGTTTGCAGTGGCTAGAGGACTTGGCATACCCATTCTCTCTGTCTGTTTCTCTTCTCTCTATATCTCTTTGTTTAAATTTTTTTAAAAAAGAAAAATGAATAAATTGAACATCAAATAAAAAAGCTTTACCCTGTGGAAGCCAGTAAAAAGAAATTCAAAAGATAAGTCAGAGATATCAGAGATACTAAAATATATACAACTATGTGTCTATATAAACAGCTAATTTTTCATGTCCTTTCCAAATGTGAATAAGAATCCTCATGCATTGCTGATGGGATTGCACAATGAAACAGCCACTTACAAAACAGTTTGCAGTGTCTCACATAGTTAAACTTAGCATACTACCCAGAAACCCATGCAAGGGCATTTACTCAAGAGAAATTTAAACCTCTATTCACACAAAATCTATTCTTTAGTGTTGTTAATATCTTTGGTCATAATTCCTCATTACTAAAACCAGAAAATCCAAATTTCCTACAGACTACATTATAACTACATAAGGAAATACTATTTAGTGATAAAAAGTACAAATTGCTGATACATATGACCACATGAATGATCTTGACATATGCTATGTAAAACAGGCCAGACCATTCGATGTCCTTTAGATGATTCGGGAATATCCAAAGGATATTGCAGCAGCTGGTGCTTAAGGATGCTCACCCTGCGGCATTGGCTGTGGGAGTGTTTGCACATCTACAGCATCCTTTAAATCCCACAGTGTACAAAGTGTAAGGGGTGAATGTGTATGTATGCAAATTATACCCCAGTTCCTCTCTTGGAAAAACAATAAGTAAGATAAATGTTCAGAGAAGACAAAATCAAGCAATCTACTGCCTCCGACATATACCGAAGGGCATGCTAACAGAAATTCTTTTGGATAAAGACAAATGAGATCAGATGAAAACTCAGATGTAGGTGTGGAAAGCAAGTATGGGAAATAGTTTGTATATGAACAAATTTCCCCCTTTATTCCTCTGAAATGCATATGTAGAGGGGAATCTGAGTGGTGGAAGGACATTATGATCTTGGTATATTGTCTATATTCATAGAGGTTGTCAATAAAAAGTTTATAAAGTAAAAATTGGGCTGCAGAGATGGCTCAGCAGCTAAATGTGCTTGCTTAAAATGCCTGATAGCTTGGGTTTGATTCCTCAATACCCACATAAAGTCAGATGCACAAAGTAGCTCATGCATCAGGAGTTGGTTTGCAGTGAGTGACAAGAGGCCCTCGTGTACCTATATGCACATACACTCTGTGTGCTTCAAATAAATAACATATTAAAACAAAACGCATGTATGATGCACATACTCTGTGTGTGTCAAATAAAATATTAAAATAAAACACATGTATGAATTTAACCAAAAAGTCACTGTATTGTGAGATTTGTGATGTATGTAGGTGTGGAGTTCAGGACGATTGTGAGGATGGGTGAGGAGCGTCAGGGACAGTGTGGCTGCATTTCTACATTTTACAGAAACTGTTATGATATTGACTCTAGTCTGTGAATAGTGAAATATGAGTTCTGTGACCCTTAGAAGGATTGTAATCATTAGACAATGGGGTATAAACACCCAGTATGTAAGTTGTAATGAAATTCCAGAAAGCTCCTGGAGGTGAGCTTGGAATAAGGAAGCCACTCTTTCAGGAGGGCTCAAAGGCTCACAGCTAGGTGGGGTGGATGGCAAGGTCTGTGTGGCTGAGTACCCGATGTGTTTGGGGAAGCTGAGACCATTTCAGTCATTAAGGATCACAGGGTGATATGTGCTTTTCTTTTCTTTCTTTTTATTTTATTTTATTATTTTTGCTTGTGTGTGTGGTGTAGGCCAGTGCATGTACCCTTATAGTGCCCCATATGTGGGGTCGCTGGCCTGAAGTGACCCGAGTGGAGCATTGAGTGAACGGCTCAAAACAAGATAAGAGGAAGAGTGATGGAAGGGCTGATTCTGAAACTCACAAGGCTCTGAAGATTCTCGGGGTTCTGCTCCCCTGTCGGACTGGGGTTATCAGAGCTGTTTCATGTGGGATGGGGGAAATTATTCCGGCGGTCTCAGGCCACCTTAGGCCTCCATGCTCTTGCAGGCAACCACTTGGTAGCTGAGCCATCTCCCCAGCCCTGACTTTAGGCAGTGGGGCCTTGAGGGAAGTCCATGAAGTTACTGGAAGCATTCCCAGTAAGGGGAAAGTGATGCCTTAATCCCTTCCTCTTCTTGTGACCCCTAGCTCATGATGAGGTGAGGAGTTTTGCTCTGTCATATGCTGATTCCATGACATAGGCCAGAAGCAATGAGGTCAACATGTGGACTGAAACCTCTAAAACTGTGAGTCAAAGAAATCTTCATAAGTTAGTTATCTCCAGTATTTTGTCATAGGAATGAGACTCTAATACAGAAAGCCATTATTTATTTATTTATCTGCAAGCAGAGAGGAGAGAGAGAATGGGCACACCAGGGCCTCTAGCCACTGCAAATGAACTCCAGATACATATGCCACTTTGTACTTCTGGCTTTACTTGGGTATTGGGGAATCAAACTTTGGTTGTTAGGCAAGTGCCTTAACCACTGAGCAATCTCTCCAGCCCACAGAAAGCAACTTGAAGAAAATTTCTAAAACAGCACACACAGTAAGGGTGAGGTCATGTAATGCAGATCATTTATGATGTCCTCAACTTAGTAAATACATGGCTTCAAGTGGTTATTCTTGAAGAGTCATAGGACAGTACAAATAATTACTTCACTAGAGAGAGTGATCTGGTTTTTGGTGATGAGATTTCCAGGCCATAGAAGATAATGTCTCACTATGTGGTGGCTTGAATGCATGTACCCCCATAGACTCAGGTGGGTTTTTTTATTTATTAAGGAGAAACTTTGTATGAACAAATCATGTGTTTCTCTCTTCCATGTCCCCATTCCGCTGAGGGCCCTCCTCAGTGGGATTGCTGGTATGAGCAGCAGCCAGTCATTGTGTGTGCGGAGGGGGAACAATGCCTCTGGATATTCCCTCCCTTCTTGGCTCTTACAATTTTTCTGCTTCTTCTTATGCAAAATTCTCTGGACCATGGTGGGTGTGATTTAGGTCTACTTTACTGTTGAGCTCTCAGCAGCTTCTGGATTTCTGCTTTGGTACATTTTGAGTGTCCTCAGTGTCTGTCTCCATCACCCTGGCGCAGGTTGTTGGGCTAGCTGTGGAAGCAGCACTCTTGCTCATCTCATCAGTTCCTCTGTGGTTTCACCTGGTCCCTAGCTGATATGTTAGGGGTAGTTCATTCTACCCCAATTCTGCCAGGGAGTCAGCTATCATTTCTTGTCTTGTTGGTAGAGTTAGGTTGTCCTCAGTTCTCACTGCCTTCTGAAAAAGAAATAGATTCTCCAAGGGAATAAACTCAGATTAGGTTAAACGGAATAATCATTGTTGGTTTGGAGAGATTATGGTGGGTGTAGCTTCTCTTTAGGCCCAAGGTTAGCGGAAGCTTCTCCTTGAGTCCAGATTCTTGATCTCCATAGGAATTTGGATTGGATCCCAGTTCCAGCAATAGGTTCCTTGCCACTGAGTGGATCTCTTAGCCAATCAGACCTTGATTACTCACCTAGATTGGGTGCCACTATTGAACAGGTGTGTACATCTAAAGCTTGGTCTCCAGCTGGGTGGCTGGAGGAGGTGTGACTAGCCTAAAGGTGTGTTTGGGGGTGGGTCTGAATTCCAGCCAAAAGGTATGTCCAGAGGTTTGAGGTCCGCCTGAGTTCCTGCTTGCTGCTTTTTTGATGTGTGCTGGCTGGTGATGATCTCTCTACCTCTCTCTCTCTCTCTCTCTCTCTCTCTCTCTCTCTCTCTCTCTCTCTCTCTCTCTCTCTCTCCTTGGATTTATATATGAAAATCAGCTTTTTCTGCCATGGATGGAAATTTCATTTGATCTGTGTAAGCTAAAATAAACCCCATTTTTCCTGTTAACTGTGTCTGTTTCGAAGTTCCTTCCAGCATTGTGGATCTGTCTACTACACACTGCAATACAAATTGAACAAAGAAACAACACCAAGTAAGAAATGACCCCCCCCCATACACACACCTACTTTGAATCATGAAGATTTTGGAACAGGTTCTGAAGGGTTCTTTTGGCCACCTTCAAGGTGAGATTCCAATTCTGTAATTAGTTTTTGCACTTTCAACTTACAGCTTTTTCTTCCCAGGTACATCGCGTCCTTGTGCATGTCAGTTCTGGTTGGTGTGATGGGGAGTGCTACTTTGTGAGTCACAAAAAGATGATGGAGAACAAGTTGCAAATTACTTGATGGAAAAGAAGCTTCCAGATGATGTGCTTGGACCTGTACTCTCCTGTGAGGAAGACATTAGCTGACAACTACTCTAGAATCAAAGGACACGTGGAAAACCCTGATTAGGTTTTCTCCACACTAAGAGGGAGAGGTACTGACCAAGCTCCCAAGAGGAGCACCAGGAAGTCACCTGCACGGCCACCATCTGAAACAGTGTCACTGGTTTAGAATAAACTGGGGATGAGTCACTGAAGACAGACAGGAGGTGAGAGCAGGGGAAAACAGGCTGTTTGAAAATGATATTTAAAAGGCTGATTTAATTAAAGATGTTTTCTGGGCATTCACAGAAAAGCCGTCCTTGGAGTTGGGCTAAATTCTTAACACTGAAACCAATGTGAATGGGGAGAAGGAAGGGTATGACAACAGACAAGGGCAAAGGGCATGAGAATAAGAATGGGAGGAAACGAAGACATGAATGGGAAAATGTCAGAGCTGTCCTTTTCCTTGGTGCCCGCTGCCTTTGTCTAGAGGCCAATCATGTCTTCTTCCATTAATGCTTGCTAGTTATGTGCCCCTCACATTGGTTCACAAAGCTCCAAATCCATCTTTCAAATGCCCAAGACTGTAACATCCAAGTCCCTTGAACAACTGATTCATTGTGTGATTCTATGGATCAGAGAGTCCTGAAACACTTTCACTGTCTCAAATAGAACTTGACTATTTGCCTTAGGAAGTCTCCATAGTCTGGCCTAAAAATATTTATTTATTTATTATTTATTCATTCATTCATTCATTTGCAAGCAGAGAGAGAAGAGACACAAAGAGAATGGGCAGCCAGCCACTGCAAATGAACTCCAGATACACATGCCACTTTCTGTATCTGGCTTTACATGGGTACTGGGGAATTGAACCTGGGTTGTTAGGCTCTGCAGGCAAGTGCCTTAACTGCTGAGCCATCTCTTCAGCCACCAATTTTTGTGTTTTTAGTCAAGGTCTCACTACATATTCCAGGCTGGCCTTGAATTGTGATTTTTCCTGCTTCTACATTCCAAATGCTGGAGTCATAGGTGTTGCAGTCAGTTTTCTCGTTGTTGCTCCACAGAAAGAACCCGAGCAAAGTGGCTTGTGGAGGAATGAGTTTATTTTGGCTTATGGACACAAAGGAAAGCTCCATGATGGAAGAGAAAATGATGGCATGAGCAGAGGGGTGGACATCATCTCCTGGCCAACATCAGGTAGACAACAGCAGTAGGAGAGTGTGCCAAACACTGGCAAGGGGAAACTGGCTTTAGCCCCCATAAACCCTCCCCCCTTCAGAGTTGTCCCAGAAACAGGCTTTAATACTATGTCTGTCTACTTCTGTGAAATGCCCACATAACATGCTGAACCATCTGTAAACCATCCCCTGGTCTCCATTATGCTCAGCTCCACACTGACTTCCTGGCAGTCAGTCTACCTTTGTTCACATAGTATTATGTGTGTGGAGACCAGAGGCTTATCCCCAGGAATACTGATCACTTCTTTTTGAGACAGAGTTTCTTACTGACCTGGAGCTCACCAGTTAAGCATGTACCACCATACCCAGCATTTCTAGGTGGGTTCTGGGGGTCAACCTCAGGTCCTCATGCTTGTGAGGCAAGCCTTTTAGTCACTGGGTTATCTCCCAGCTCATACAATGTTCCCATGGTCCAATGCATATATTGTTTTGTATCCTCAACCCACAGTACAGTGCTTAGCGTTAGTAAAGACCGGAAAGACACTGACAGGTAATCTATCAACATTCATGAACTCCTTTGTCTTCACACCTCAGGAAAGGAAACTATTTGTTGACCACTGACTGTGCTCCAGGCTTTGGATTAGACCTTTACAAGTGTCACTTCCTTTCATGAGGTGAAGAAGGCAGTGAGGTATTTGGGAAATGAAGTTGCAAAAAGAGCAACTCCATAGATTCCAATGCAGCAAACCGGGAAAGGTTAGAAAGGATACTTATGATGGGAGGATTTCACTCACTAGGCAGCTGGGGAGGAGAGAGAAAGATATTTTGCCTCTGAAATGTCCTTTTCATGAGTTCTCACTGGGTATACAACTCAACTTATAAGCAGATGTGTCTACCTGCACTTGATTGAGTGCTGGACTGGGATTTATCAAAAACTGCTTTTTAAAGGTATTTTTTATTTATTTGTGACAGAGACACTATGGGCATGCTAGGGCCTCCTGCCAAAGCAAAGGAACTTCAGACATATGCATCATTTGTACATTGGGCTTTATGTGGGTACTCGGGTATCAAACCAAGACTGGCAGGCTTTGCAAGGAAGCACTGAGAATATCTCCAGCAACGTACACTGAGCATCTCTCCAGCCCAGAAATATTCTCTTGAGGCAGCATGCAACAAGCGGGGAGAATAGTAGCGCACAGTCCAGTGAGTCCATTGTATTTCTCTGTTGACTGTATTAAACATTTGGGGTGATGTTTGTGTACATATATGATGTATATGTGTGGTGCGAGCATATCATGGAGGAGGTCATAGAATATCACACATATATTGTGGAGGTCAAAGGCTTACTTCAGGGTGTTATCCTCACCTTCCACTTTGCTTGAGAGACAGGGTCTCTCTAGTTATTTGCTGCAGGGGCCACACTAGCTGACCTGCAAGCTTAGGGACTCTCCTAACTCTGCCTTCAATTGCAGTAGGCATCTTTGTGTTACAATGACTTGCTTCTGGCTTTATGTGGCTCCCGGGATCCAAACTCTGATTATCAGGCTCACACACTAATTCCTTGAACCACTGAGTCATCTCCCCAGCCCCTCCTAAAACTCTTGAAATCTTGATTTCCTTATCTGTGAAAACATTGCTCCCATAGCTACCTCATAGGATTACATAAAATATCTGAGGCAAAATACATACATACATACATACATACATACATACATACATACATACATACAGAAATGCTCCATAAGCATCCTTCTTCTCTTCTCTTCTCTTTCCCTACTACCAGCTGGACTGGAAGCATCTGGAAGTATTACATGAATAATAAAGACACAGGGCTTTTCTTTGGTGATATCCTATATTCCAGAAATTTTCTTTCCTCAAATGTCAGTTCTTGTCGATGTTACAATGTTAGTGTTAAGAATATACTTGGAAAAGTAATATTTTAAGTGTTTTATTCTGCAAATGTAAAAACTAAATGCAGATAAACTGTCATTCTTCAGTCATGAGAGATACTAACACAATTTATGAAGTTCAGAACTCCCAGTTTCAAATCTTTTATTTAAGTCACTTGACCACTTTTTTTTCCTCTAGTGTTAAAAGAAGTACTTTATATAGAAGGAAATTAATTATTTTTCCTCAGGTTCCGCAAGAAGCACATTTATTACATGTTCAACAAAGTTGTATTCATTTTATCCAACTGAGAAATCGTTAAGTAATTTTATTATATCTGGGGGAATTTATTTTATCAACCAGAGATTTAGAAGCCACCAAAAAAATCCCACAGTTAATCCCTTATAACAGGGGTGTGAGCTATAATCTATACACTATGAAAAGATATTAAGTAAAATAGAAAATGATTCATAAACCTTACTATTTCTTGGCAAAGAAAAACTGCTTTGTGTTTTTAAAGATACGGTGGAGAATTTAATTGAAACGTCAAGCTTGAATTGAGTGCCAGGTGTAAACATTCAAGCACGCGTACTGGATGCATCAGGTGTTTCACTGGGTTTTAGTAAAAAGTATTCAACAGTTCTATGTTTCATAGAAATCTCAAAAGTACAAGTATTCCATTTATAAAACACACAGCTTGGCAGGTTTCCAGGGCAAGAATTTGGGGGGGGTGATGAATGTATTGATTAAAATAAATCAGATAACTGACAGTTCCCTCAGAAAATTGGCAAAATAATACTATTCAGAGATTGGAAGTCTCACAAATGGAACTGGAAGAAAATTATGAGCTATTATTTATGTTTTGATTATCAGGAATCAATGACATCATGAACAACTAGGTATCTGAGAATTATCATATTAACATTGTCGTAGTCAGCCACATGCTGCTGGGATGAATCTCCAAACCAGGCACAATTTTGGAGAGGAAATTATTTATTGAAGTAACAGACCCAGGGGAAGTTAAGGAAAAAAGGCTGGCTCCCTTTCACAGGAGCAAGCAAAGAGAAAAACCCACCACCAGCAAGCACCTCAAGCAAGCAAGCACTCTGTAACACTGTAATTCACAAAATGCAGAACTGCCAGACCTGGGGTTCAGGCTGCTGTTTTGCATATGTATCCCTAGAATTTTGCATCCAATTTAGAAAGGGTGTCATGACCCTAGTAGGCCAGGGCAAAGTGACACTTCCTCCAGCCAGAAGCCTGGAGACAATAAACAATTTAATAAACACAATTATAATAAATTCTACTGGGGGAAATTTATTCAAAACTACCACAAACATTGAGAAAATATGCATGTAATACTTACCAAAAACCTTTGATATGAGATTTAGTGTCTATAAATCTTTGGAAAATTTATTTTTTCTTTTCCACTGCACATTCACATGAACTAAATGATGAGCATTGCTGAACAGAATATGATGTGTAGAAGTAATCCAGATTCCTCAAGTAATCCAGTCCTTCAACATGTTGGTATTGCTTCTTACCCCATCCTAGGGTTTTTCTCTGTGTCTTTTGGTTCACTCTTCTGGTCATATCTTTGCCATCACCAATTGTTATGAGCTAAGTGGTTGAGTATCTCCTTCTCCCACCCCCAAATTTGCATTGAAGCCTTGACCCACAACATGACTATATTTGCAGATGGTGTCTCTAAGGAAATAATTTAGGTTAAATAAGATCAAAAGGGTAGAATTTGTGTCCTTAAGAGAACTTCAATCTGTGTTCAAAAAGAGGTCATGAGATCTGGCTCAGTGGATATGGGGCTCACTGCTCAAACCAGAGTACCCATAGATCCTCAGATCCCACATAAAAGCTAGAAGTCATGGTAAACTTCTATAACCCCAACAGTCTGATGGCAAGAAGGGAGGCAGAGACAGAATTTTCAGGGAGCTCTGCCTGCAGCAGAGTGAGATATAGGGGACACCCCACCTCAAATGGGGTGGACCAGGTAAGAATGGACTCAGAAGTTGTCCTCTGACTTTCACATGTGCACCTTGGGACAAATGCACCCACACTCACAAATAAATATAAAAAGAGAGCACACAGCAGTTTCCTACAAGTCAAAGGAAGGGACCTCAAGTACAATCTACTTTGCTGGTGGATTTCATAGCATCCAGAATCCGAGAACTACATTTGTTCTTAAACCACCCAGTCTGTATTTTGTTATGACAACCCCCAATAGACTAATACATTAATGAAGAGGCTCAATACAAATGATTACAGCAATGGATTCCTACATGTCCTTTAATTGTTCCCATTTTGATTAGAGAGAGAGAGAGAGAGGGGGGGGGGAGGAAAGACAGAGAATGGGTGCGCCAGGATCTTCAGCTGCTGCAAATGAACTCCAGACACATGCACCATTTTTTGCTTTCTGTGGGTATTGGAGAATTGAACCCAGGTCTTTAGGCTTTACAGGCAAGTGCCTTAACCACTGAGCAATCTCTGAGCAGCCCCACTGCTCTTCATTTTAAGGATTTGGATTAACAAAATGTACTGAGAAGCTGAACATAGAGCCTTGAATTAATCAGCATTATTGTTAGTCTAGAATCAGGATATGTATGAGGGGGCCTCAGACATATACGCCCATCAGTTCAGGTTTATCATGATGCTAAGTTTCTAGAACACTACCCCACGATCTTGGCCTATCTTCTGAAAGACGCCAGAGGTGTCATGGAGTCATGGATGGTTAAGAAGTTGATTTGAACACCAGGTGATGCTAAGCTAGGTAGGTAACTATGTGTCAGGAAAAAAAAATGCTATCTGAATACTCCCAAGAAGCCATTTATTGATAACATTAACAATAACATATAGCTGAGTGAAAATCACTGTGGGTCAAAGACTATGTTAAATTTGGCCTGCAACTGACTCCCTGAGTAACTATAGCTTGAACTAACACCTAAAAATATACTCTTATAACATGTAGCTGACTTTCAACCAGCCAGTCTGCCAAATAATTTGACCACGTGGTTATATGACAAATGCCCAGCTATGATCCATCATATTTCCTCCCCCCTTCCCTTCCTCAAATCCCTAAAGGTGCCTGCCCTATAGGTGCTCTCTGTATGTATGGTTCAGGGCACTAGTCCATTCATCAACCAATTATTTACTAAATTGAACTTTCCTATTTTTTTTTAACCTCCTAAAGGATTTATTTCCTTATATAATCATCACAAGAAAATAGGAAAATCTGCTAAATTTGATTATAGACACTAGAGCGTTTGGAGGATGGGAACATTTCTGAAATAGCCCTAATCATTCTAACCCTGTCGCATTGCCAAGATTCCTCTTGTTCACAGTGCTAGTTTCTTGTGATTTTTTTTTTTTTGTTGTTGTTGTTATTTTTTCATTCTCTGCACTCCTCCAAGCCTCAATCAGTGCCTGACATGCCAAAGGACTTCATAAAGTTTTGACCAGGGGCGTACATCTAGAACACGGTGGGCATTCGAATACACCCAGAAAGGGGGAGAGGGGGAGGCAAGAAGCAGGAGAAAGCACGGCTGGATGAGGATGCCCCTGCAAGGCCTGGAGAGCAGCTGCCATAGCTCCATTTTGCAGTCCGCGTTGCCTTGAGGCCGACGCCCCCACGCAGACAAGGGTGGGGAGGAGCAAAGCAAAAAAAAAAAACTGAAGAAAAAGAAAGAAAAAGAGAAAGAGGAAAAACACACAAACCCGCTCGGATAAAAACAGAAAAAACAATAAGGCAAAGGGAGATCGCGGGAGAAGGGAAGAAATCAACTTCCTCCGGTAGGCGGGCCAGAGCCGGGCCGTCGCCATGGCAACCCAGGGCCAGAACGGCCGCCGACGATTGGCTGAGCCGCCGCAGCCAATGAGAAGGCGCGATGCTGCCGGGGTTCTAAGATGGCTGCCGGGCGGCTGCTTCCTGCCTGGTAAGTAGGGCTCTTGGCGGAGCTGGTGGGCGGCGGGGCCCGTGGGGGCCCTGGCGGGCGTAGGGGGTCCCGGGGAGAAAAGAGGGCGAGGCGGCTTTCCCGCGTGGACGGACGCTCGTGTCCCGCCGGCTGGAGCTCGGAGGATGGGGTCTATCGTGGGGTCCCGGCCGGCTGGAGCTCCGAGGTCGGGGTCCACCGTGGGGTCCCGGCCGGCTGGAGCTCCGAGGACGGGTCCACCGTGGGGTCACTGTGGGGTCCCGGCCGGCTCGTTCTCGGAGGACCGGGTCACCGTGGGGTCCCGGCCGGCTGGAGCTCCGAGGACCGGGTCACCGTGGGGTCCACTTAGAACCAGGCTGAATAGCCCTGGTTTCCACCCGTTCTTCCCTTGAATGAAAACGTTTATTCACACCAGCAAAATCCAGGTGGGTATCTTAAATCTGAACTCATTATTCTTTGAACAGAAAGAAAACGTTTATTTCATAAAAAAGAAATAAGCAGACCGTATGTTACAACGTTGATGTTTCCTTCTGAGAAGTAATTTTTTAGTTAACTAATTCCAAAGTGTAGGAACTAATCGTTGTGTAATTATTTAACCTCATCATTCAGCTTATAGGATGGTGGTTCTAATTATTTTACAAAATAAGATTAGGATTTCAGTGGCTATTTTTAATTGAATGCTAAGTATAGGTTATGACCTCTTCATTTCACAAACATGTAATTTCTGAACTAGACTGGAAACATTTTTTTTTTTCCCATTGAGACACTTTGAATCAGTTAAAGACTTGGGTAACAATGTCATATATTCTAGAAGACCAAGCCTCTTACATAGCTTTCCATATCTTAAAAAGTACAGAAAACAATTCTTACTAACTAAATGTTAGTGATTTTATCATACAGTCTAGAGTGATTCTTTTGGATCTCTAAAAATTCATTTTAAAGCCACCAGGTTCTTTTTTATTAAATAAGCGGATCGCAGTTGGTTAGGCAAGGTGGTACCTCACCTTTAAGAAGGGTATAGATGGGATTTCGAGTGGAAGGTTTGTAAGGATTAATGGTAAACCAATGCCTGCTACACTGTTTATAAGGTTACAGTGGACTGCTTTTTTCCTCATTCTGGACTGTGTCTTGGGTTTTAACTGGGTTTCCTTCCCTTCCTCAAAGTTTTGAGGTGTAGCGTCTCAAAAACCTGATCACCTTGTTGTGAGATAGAAGGGCTAGACCTTTTATGCAGGGCGGTCATCAGAATTGCATGTAATGGAGAGAGAATAGTCATTGGGGTCACATAAATGTTAAGATCATAGAGAGACATTTTAAAGGCACAAGACATCTCCGAGATAAAGTCATTGTAAAGTTTGAGGACAGACAGAGACCCAGGCTAGTACAGTGTCCTGTTCTGGGCTGGAAATCATCAATTTTCTAGACTGGCTTTGCCCCTAGGGATACCCAGTGGCCCTCCCTGCCTAACACAAGCTACAGCTCTTTTTATTATGATTTGCTATCTGTGTGGATTTGATATTTTGAAGATTATGTTTACTAAGCTTTATTAAATGTATAAATCAGGCCTGTAGTCGTCATCTCTGATGAGCATGTGGTAAAGAATAATGCTGAATTTGTCTCCTTGCCTAAAGGTGGATGAATTGTGTCATTAGGAGGAAAAATAAATTAGCTTAATTTAAAAAATATTCATAATTAGTTTAGTGGCCACATTAATCATCATGAAACTAAAATCACAGAGTAGCAACCACTGAACTGCTCTCTCTCTTCTAAATGAATTTTTTTGGGGGGGGCCAAAGTATGCTAAATAGTGGCTGCGGTTATTTTTCAAGGGTGAAAGAAAACCTAGTATATTCAGACTAGGGCAGTATAGAGATCTTTTCAGTTCATAGTAAGTTGTGTCCGCTCAGGATTGAAGATGTGTTCATTTATTGTCTTCCTTGTAGCTAGCCTGATTAAATATCACTGGTTTACAGGCTAAAAACTGAAAGCTTACAAATTGTATGTTATATGGACCTTGTTATAATCTATATGAAAACATTTTCTACTTCTCTGCTCTTTCCCATTTCTTGAGAAAGGCCGAGTGAATTTTCTCAGTTAAAGGGTCATTAATTTGGGCTCTTCTTTAAAATAAAAAAATAAACTTGGAAGCGTGTAAGAAAGTCATCTTTCAGAGAAGCCAAACAGGAGTGAAAGGACCAGACGTGGTGCCACTTGGAAAACGTGAATGGCATGCGAATGCTCTGACCAGGAGGATGTGTTTTCAGACATCGGCTCATAGCGGAAGTCACCGAGCATCTTCTCTGTTGGCTGGTGCACAGCTGAGCTGCTGCTTCTGTGGGCAGCTCCATGTGTAGGCTCCTTAGTGAAGGATTGTGGTTACCTGAATCTCCCATGCATATATGCATGCACGCACGCAGACATACTTACATGTCTATCTTGTGTTTTGTTTACTTTTGTCTTTATATTTGAACAGCCACAAGAAAATGGCATGTGACTAAAGATTTTCAACAATTGAATAAAAATGTACCATATTGAATTTTGCCATCGGAAGTGGATTCTACTCATTTAGAATTATTTTAAATTTTTTCTTAAGATAAATCCAAGAAATTTTATCATGCCAGGCAAAGGTCATACCGAAGACAGTTTTAATGTCCATATCAGCAGGAGTTAAAATAATTTTGAGAAAGTCCCATAAGCAATGAAAACGCGATAGCTGTTTGGAGGCTACAAGGAAAAGTTCATCTGTTTTAGGGCAGCTGAGAGTGCTCTCCACGGAAAGGCACATTGGGTGTCCAGAGTTTCGGCTGTTACACTACAGAAAAGCTGAGTCCGTGGTCTAGAGGAGCCCTATGACATTGGACCTTTTGGGAGGCACATGCCATCTGACATTTGGCAGCTGGTGGCTGTACATGTTGTTCTGCAAGGCTAATAATTTTTGCCTGATTTGCATCTGTCTCCAAGCTCCTGAATAGTGTCTAGCTTGTAGTGAGCCTTTAAAAAAATGTATGGCAGGAAAAAGAAATAGTGCTTCCTTAAATAAACCCTAAGCATACTTAAAAAAAAATCAGAGTCAAATTTTTAGTTTTTAAGGCCTCAGGTGGATAATGAGCCTAAAGATATTCGTAATGGCAAAGTCCTATTGGAGAATATTACTCTCCTCTCTGCTCCTGAGAGTAAAACATCCATTTTCCAATATTGCCACATTTCACATAATGTCCTCTGAGCTATCGGAGTATCTTAGGAATATCTTTATCCCAATTTGTAAAACTCACAAATCAAGTTTAGAGGTGGATTCAGGTCTTACAGGAGTGGGAGGTTAATGCTTTTATAAATTTGGTCTCTACTTTTAAAAATAATTGTAAATTCTGGATAGGAAGTTAAGCACATGCTTTGGAAGACCTGTTTGAATGAGGAGCATTGGAACTTGAGTTCCATTAACTTCTTGGTAATTTGTCTTGTTTTATTGCTCAAGTCAGAATGCAAGGCTTATTTATGGAAGCCTTAATCAGGTGTGGAAGTCAGGGAAGATGGATTGTATCCATTGCTAAGAGAATGCTCCACAGACAGAAACTTCAATAGTATCTTAGGAGCCTGTACCCATAAGAGAAATAACAAAAAATGCAGTACATGGCTATATAAATAATAAAGTAAGAACTGAACATTTATTTTTGGAAGAAAAGCTAGAGTTTACTAAGAAAAGGCTTTCATAACTGAACATTTATTAAGCCCTTAGAAGCTCCTGAATCCTCAGACTAACCCCTAACCAGTGTAATTGTCCAGTGTTACAGATGAAGACGCTGAGGCTCCGAGATGTTAAGCAATTTGTATTCCACTAGTACGTAGTAGACTCAGCAGTCTAGTTGAAGCAGAGGCTTTTCAGAGAATGTTTTGGTGAGAATGTTTCAGAAAATCAAGTGTTGGTGAACCTGGACCAAAATTAATCAGTCGATATCACTTTCTCTCTGTCTCTCACCCCCCTCCACACACACCCTGTTTCTTTAAACCTGAGAGGAGGTCCTTAAGAGAAAGCAGAATCTGTTATTCAGAGCAATGTGAAGATCTCTTATTCCTGTGTCCCTCAAGAGAATGAAGATGGTTTTCTTATCAGATTAATTGCAACATAGGACAGAAAACTCAGCAAAATCTTTCTGTCCTTCCATTTCTTCAGGTTGAGAATAACTCATGAGAGCTCTTACTTATTTTAGACATCTTTTGAATGAACTGGTTTTGGCTCAGCTTGTATGCAAAAAGAGACTGCTATGGAGACCATGTTAAATTGTACCCAGTTCTTTTATTTTGCAATTGTTACATTCTTGTTTTAAAAATTGATTCTGAGATTCAGTAATAATGATTCTACCAATGGGCTGCAGAGATAGTGCTCAGGACTGTGGTTATTCCAGAAAGCCATGGGATGTTTTGGTTAAATTGTTAGAATTATATTTTATTTAGTATTTTAGCAAGCAGTGTAAGATTTAAAGCTAGAATTATCCTTTTCGCCTGTCACAGATGTATATACATACATCTTGTTTTTCTTTTAAAAAAACTTTCTTTGCTTAAGATATTGAAAGTTGATTATGCTTAAATGTAAGTCAAACATACAACTTTCTTCTTTAATTAGTGTAGCTAAAAGCATAGTATTTGAAGTCTTCAGATTGCTTGTGGTGATTCACACTTAAAATCTCAGCACAATGAAGCTGAGGCAGGAGGATCACCAAGAGTTCAAGACTAGTCTGGGCTACATCAAGTAAATAAATAATCTTCTGTAACTCTTAAACTCTTGTTGACTTTTAACATTGCTGAACAATTGTTTTAGTAAATTTCAATTTTTAGAGAAACTATCCACCCATTAGAGAATCAAGATTCTGTTTATCTGTAGATGTATATTATAGCAAACATTTAATTAAACTACTTGAACACAAGTGAAGATAGTGGCTATTATGGTCCATCCCAGTTTTTTATTTTGAAACGTTAGCTGGACTGTTCCCGGGTCACTGGTAGACTTCCTAGGCTCCTGGGGTCTCTTTAGTGGTTTGACAGTTGTTTCCCTGGCTACTATATGTTTTGAAGTTCATTTTTCTCCTCCTAGAAAAAAAACATGTGGAGTGGGCTGCTGCCTCCTGGCCTAAATGTAAGTGACGTTGAGTCAAATTCTGAAGATGAAGCCATCCTGGAGAACTCACAACTTAACTTGAAAGAAGGTGAAGAAGCTGGGACCAGTGGGAATCCAGAAATCTCAGATTTCCCAATAGATGGGCTAAAAACTGAACCAGAGGCCAACACAAATGCATATGAAAAGTGTCCTCCTGGAATTCCCATAGAAATGTGGAATGTAGGTTTTTCTCTAATGTGCTGTTATTACAACCTGTGTGTGTGTGTGTGTGTGTGTGTGTGTGTGTGTGTGTTGCTTGCCATCTCTGTGGGCAGATTATGTATGTGTTGGTGTATAACAGGTAGAGACAGTAGCTGTGTATACTTTCACTGTACTTTGGGTCATGTAGATACATTTTTGCTTTGAGATTCATAATTCACAAAGAATACATAGAACTAGCTGTTTTGTCTGTGTGACCCATTGACCTTCATTTCCAAAGTATCAGACAGATAAAACAAATGATATGTGAAATCAGCTGTAAGAGTTTTGAGAAGAGGGTCTCAAAAGCTGTACTCTTTCATTGTTGATGTCTTTACAAATGCCAAAAATAAGTATTTTTATTATTTGACACATTTTGTTTTCTAAAAGCATGTTTTTCTTTAACACATGTTTCTCAATGTTTTTTGATTTTATATAGAAATTTCAAGAATTACATAAAAAACATTCTGAACAGAAAACCTCAATGCCAAGAGTCAGAAGGAAAAAAAGGAAATGCTCCAGAAAAGGTGTTTGTTAATTTATTTTGAATGTCAGTTGCCAATATTCTGATGCTAGATTGTGACTGGTTGAGGTAAAAAAAAATTTTTTTAATGATTTTCAAATAACAGCTGAATACTTAAATATCGACATTTTGAATTCTTTTCAGACAAATTGAAGAATGAAAATGATTCTCAAGGGTAGGTATGATTTATTTCGGAAGAGGAGCGGGAAAGATTATAAGAGCCTCAGGGTGGGTGGGAATAGCCTGGGGCACTGTGTCCTCCTACCCCAGACTGACTGAGGCCTCTTGGTCTCCACAATGAATACCAATAACTCCCACTGAAGAAGGCTCTCAGCAGAATTGGGGTGGGGAGAGAGAGTATAACCTTTTTATTAAAAAATCAATAATAAAAAATTTTAACAATACTTATTTTGGGCAGTATTGTAGAACTTGTCCAAATGGCTGATTACCTTACTTGAGTGAGAAATAGTCATTGTAATGTACTCATAGCATCCAGGTGAAAATAGTCTCAGTAAAAAGGTGCTTGTCTACACAGGAGTTCTTACCTATCTCCCTGCAGTGAGAAGCCCTCAAATGAAACCCAGTGGAAGGAACTTACTCAGTATTTTGGAGCCAACGATAGATTTGAACCCCCCGTTAAACAGAAAAAAGTTGACAAGGTAAGATCTTTTAAACTGTATCTTATATTAGTTAACAGGGAAAGTTTGTTACTAGCTTTGTCTAAGAGCCTTGTTCATTAATTCATGTAATTAGAAACTTAAAATGCCTACAGTGTACAAAAAGGCTAGATAAACAACTAGGTATATAGTTCATACTCTTAAGAAGGAGAACAAATTGTGAAAATATTAAATTGAGGGCTTCCCTCACTTTACGATGGGTGGCAAGGGAAAGTTTTCTTAGAAGAGGCCATTTCACCAAGACCTGAAGGTGGTGGAAGACCACTTACATGAACGGTGATTGTACCAAGGCTCTTCTAAGGAAGAGTCTCCCATGGAGAATAGATTGTGTTGTGGCAGAAGTGGGTAAGAAAACAGTTAACAGACTCCTCTAGCAGAAGGTGATGGTCACTGGAATGAGAGGTCCTGATGCAGGTGGAGAACAGTCTGAGTGGATTTGTGGGGCAGTGTGGAAGGACTGTTTGCCTGTGCATTGCTTGTCAGGTGCTAGGGAAGGTTTGGGCATAAAGTAGGAAGAATCGTTCAGGTTTTGCCTGGAGCAATGGTGTGTGAGTTCTGTGGTTGAGAAAAGTTAGGAGGAAGAAAGACTTAAAGTGGAGTTTATTCAGAATTCAGTTTGGGCCTGGAGTGTTGATTAGAGGAACAGGGTGAGTAGTATAATAAAGTGGGAGCTTAGGGGAGAGTCTGAGTTTGCAATACATATGTGTGGTTGTCAGCCTGTAGAGCTCAGAAAAGGCTTGAAAGCATAGCTGACATATTCACCTGGGGGAATGTTGGTAGGCTCCACGCAGTTTGAAAAGCCAGTGCTCATGGTGAGGCTAAAGCTTAGGACTAATGAAGCCCATGTTCAGTGTAGCCTATGCTTGGTGTAGAGAGATGCCTCTGCACTGTCCTTACTATAGGTTACTGTATATGCTTAGAGACATTCCCTATTTCCTGATTACTTGGTATTTCTTATGAAAAACCTCTGATTTTTAAATCCCTAATTGTACAATAATATCATGTTATTGAGGACATGTACATGAGGCCTGTTACAATAAGGTTTTGCAGATGGCTTGTTTTGGGTTTGTTGGACTTGTTTTCTGAAATGGGGTCTTGTTATGTTGCCCAGGCTGCTTTTGAGTCTTTGGGCTTAAGTGATCCTTCTGTCACAGTCTATAAGTAGTTGATATTATGTGACCTCTTTATTCCAACTTTGTAAAGAAGTCTTACCATCAAAATGAGTCTCTGTGACACAAATTAGAACTGATTACTACTATTGAGCAATAACCTTCCAGCATGCTCAGGAGTCCCAAGTTCCCTATATAGAAAGATCATCAGTAGAGCTGAAGGGAAAACCTGGCTCACTGCACAAAGGCGAACAACCTTTTGAAAGTGCATTTCTGAGGCATCTCTTACAGACTACTGACTGGGTACTTAAGGGAATGAGTGATTAAATATTGGCTCTACTAGGATTTTGTTTTTACATGTGAGTTCATTGGTTCTTGAATTTTAGTTATTTATATTATCTTTTCTCATAACTGTATTGATTTTAGAATGCCTAAATTGTCTTATAAGAGACATCAAAGCCATAAAATGAATGTTTTAGGCATTCTAAAAATCAGATTTAGAGAATAAATTTCATAGCATATTAGAATTCCATTAGTTTACAGATGAAGTTGTCCCTTCTTTATACTGGCCAAGTACGCTTAGCTCTAATTCATCTAGAACTTGGTCAACATGGAGTTACAAGGCTTCTTTGTACAGAGTCTTATAAAGAACTTGAATTTAGGAACTAATATCTTGTTTCCCATTATGCATTAGATATATTCTAGAAGAGAAGTCAAACACCATTTTAAAAGTGAGCTGTTTATGAGAAATTGCTGTGAGTCCTATTGTAATCACTGCCCATCTACTGAGTTCTCTTACTGTCTTACACAGATACTGCTCTGCATAAATGACACCTGGCTGAAAGTCTTCTAGTCCAGTAGTCTTCTTTGTCCACGATTTGCCAGCACTTCACGTATAAATGCAGAAAAGGAAAGAGGATACTGTGAAGCCAAATGACTTTGTGTTCTCTTGGGAGTTGAGTGATCTCATGCCAGCAAGTGTGTCCTCACTCTTTGGCTCTCGATTGTGGCTTTCACATGGTGTTCCTTTTGCTATTGTGCTGAAATTGACTGTTAGTCAAACAGAGTAAATAAACTTTTTTAAAAAGTCCTCCTTGGAGGCACCACGATCAAGTCCAGCAGGTAGTTGCACTACTCAGGAAATCTGGTTGGGGCTTGCAGAGCTGTGTGCAGTGTGGGCAGAACTAGCATGGCTTTCTAGCCCATTAGTATCTTTCTCTGGAACCTCAGAGGCTGATGTGTTACCATAGCTCAGAAGGCCTTTATTTTGTTTTCACTCAACCCTCAAGACAGTAAAGCAAAACATACTTCTTAATCGTGTGTCTATCACACAGCCCCTTCCCCCTTTTGGCATGTTTCCAAGCTGAAACTTGTTCAGCCCAGAGTGTGTGTTATAGCACTGTGTCACCTGCTTGCCAGACAGTGCAGAGGGGCTAGCATCTTTTAAATGTAATCTTCCCCATATCTGGAGCTGTCTTAAAGTGTTCTTTTTACTAAATAGAGCTATAATGGTGTTTCTGGCAGCAGTTCTGGGACTTACTAATGATTCTGTAATCATAACCTAATTATTTTGAATCTATGTGGGAATTCTGTAGGATAAATTTCAGTCATTAATTGTAAATGTTTCAAGTACTCAGTTGCAGTCATTGTTCTGTATGTTTGTAATGGATATTTTGGTATGAAAACTTGTATTTTTTAAAGGTAATGTCTTTGATGTTTTTAAAGTTGTTTATGAGAGGAAACTACTATTGCACAGAGTAAGTAAATTTTTAACTTAAATTTTGTTTTCATAGTAAAATTGTTTTTCCATCAAGACTCTTACATGGAACTCCAGCACATAGATCAGATCAAAGCTTGGCTGCCTTGAGTAGGTGGGGAAAGAGGTGCAGGGGCTAGAGGAGTGTACCATGAAGTTTTCCTGGTGGTAGTCACAGATGTTCTGGGTTTTCTCTCTGGAGTAGTGGCCAGGGTCAGTGTTAATCTCCTGATAGAGATGAAGACATTGAAAACTCCATGCAATTAATTTACCTGAACAAAATGAACAGCAAGGAAGAAGTAAGACTCAGGCTAGAGATATGATATGCTCAGTGGTTAAGGGCACTTGCTTGCTATGCCTGACAGCATGGATTCCCCAGCACCCATGTAAAGCCAGATCCACAAAGTAGCATCAACATTTGGAATTTGCTTGTAGCAGCAGAAGGCCATAGTATGCCATTCTCTTTCCCTCTGTATCAAATAAGTAAATCAATACGTACTCTCTTTTAAAGTGAGACTCTGAACTCATCATTTAGTCCCAAATCTGTTTTTTTATAATAGCTGAGTTTAGTTTTTAACTACCTGTCTCAAGTGGCTTATCTAAGTATGATATATATACACATACAACACATATAGTAAACAATCATAATTGCATGATTTTTTTAAATTAACATTTTATGTTATATTAAAAGGTTGTTCGTTCCTTCCCTCTTTATGTAGAAGTTGCCTTTTTTTCAATATACTTAATTTCAGTCATAATAAAGGCAAATTTTAATAGATAATTTATTTGCAGTATGCTTTAAATATTGAATGTAATTATCCGAGTAAATACTTAGAAGTGAGAGTTCTGTAGAAATGCGTTGTGGTACAGCTTGGCTAAAGAGCTTCAGCCTCATATTAAGAGAGTTTCTATATGTGCACATATGAGGTGAGTTCATAACGTCAAGCTTTGTGTGTACATGAAGTCTTATATAAATGTTTGTCATCATGCTGTTTTGACATCTTTAGCAAAACTCTTAAGTAGAGGGTTAGTCATTGCCTTCTGAGAACCTGTTAGTTGCTGCCCTTGGGTGAATTTTCCACCAGTGGCCAAATTATTACTTATCTGCTCTAACACATACCTTCACTAAATTCTGGTTCAAGCCAAAAACATTTGAAGCACAGCGAGACTCTGTAGTACTCAGCAGAACCCTGTAGCTCCTTCCACTCTTCCAGTATGGAAGGTTTCCTGGATAAGTCAAAAGCTGCTCAAATCCTATTTCATGAGGTGACTTTCTGACTCAGAATTGAAGTCTTGAGACCTGAGCTTTGATCTGAGATTTGTGGCCTTTTCTTTGTGCAAAAGGTATCTTGATATTTAGAGATGGTAGAAACAATCTGTCACTTGCCGAGTGTTTTCTTTATGCTAAGTACTTGGCTATAACTTTACAATGCATTTTCCTGACTCTTGCCATCACCTCACAGAGAGTATGGTTTTATCCTCATTTTACTTCATGTGAGGTAACTAGCCTGTGGAGGTTTAGAAACTTACCCAAGCTGGATCCCTCTTTACTCATTGCCCAGTGGATCTCTGGTCCCCTGGGCCATGGTGTACAGGAAGATAGTGCCCAAGTTGTCATGATCTCAGGAGGCCTGGATGGTTGAGGAGGTGGAGCTGCTGTGTGAACAGATAGCAAGTATAGAATAGACTGGTGACCAGCTTACTGAGGTGGACGAGTGGAGTAGGTCTGGGGTGCTTGATTGCTTGAATCAACTTTAAGTTTGGGTATCAGGCATTGTGATACAGAACAGTTGATTTGATACTAAAGTTGAATTCATTTGTCTCAGTGACATTTGGGGAGATGCCTGCTCTGGAAAAGGAGGAAAGGCTAATATGTAAGCATTTTAACAATTATATAACTTTATTACCAATGTAAATTAAATACAAGGTTCTAGGTGCAGAGCCTTTTAAGCTACCGATTGTACTAAGCTCTGAGAGCCCAAGATAGAGATGATCTTATTTAGCCCTTGGAGTATATATTTTACTTAGTAGCCAATTAGATGTATATAAATAAGCATAACAACTTGTGATCCTTTTTAACTTTGTAAGGGCATTATCACCTCAATATTAATACTATGGAATGCTTTTGTGGACTTCTTAAAAGTCGATATGTAATAAATATTTGCAGTGTGTGTGGGCTCCTTTTAGAATTGATGCAGGCATGGGCTACTGCTCTGTGAATGTTATCTCAGTAGCACAGTCCAAATGAGTGCTGCCTCTGGAAGGAACAGGGCTGTATTTTGGAACACACTAAGCTAGTGATACACAGTCTGCCTTTACTGAGCATGGGCTGAAGAGGAGTCTGGTGGGGGACACAGAGAAAGGTGGTAGGGTCAAGAGGTGTGTCAGGTGACAAGGTCATATTTAATGTGTGCCTAACAAGATGATTAAGGTTTTTTTTTTTTGAAAGGAAGCATATAAGAGGCACTGACACATTGTTAAAAATGGCAAATGTGGGCAGAGGTTAGAGAGCATAGCAACATAGCATTGCTGAAGATGAGGCTGAGAAAAAAAATGTCATGAAGTCGATCTGCATTCTGGCATAAACTCCTTAGCTTTTCATGAACTAAAGTACATAGTTCAAGAGCTGGCACTATTCACATGAGACCTCGTAGGCCTCACTTTGAGTGACACTGGCCTAGAGTGTGGACTTCAGGGACCAGTACAGTTAGAGGTTCCAGAAAATGAAAGGTGTTGAAAAAGAAAGTCCAAGGCAATGTTTGGACCATCAGGAAAGGAGCTCTGTAGTAATATAAGCAAGGGAAATTTCTGGAGATTGGGAAGAATGGAATAGAGAATTGGAACCATGTGGTTATGAGGAGCAGTTGAATGAGGTCTCCAGCTACTGTGGGGAGCAGTTATGAGAAGGAAGTCTTCCCTCAATGTTGGATATGAGCGAACCTCATTGGTCGTTGTGAGCTTTTTAGGCAGATTTTATTAAAGTTACTTTAGTCTCATTTCAACAAAGGTTATAGGACCAAATTTTTCCTCCACTGACTGTTATATACGAAAGAGATGTTTTTAGCACTTTTGCTGTTTCATGAGGAGGGAGAAGTTTATGAGTAAGAGATACAGCATTAACTGAGTGTGTAGAGGTGTAAGAATGGTAAGCCATTGTTAGATCTAAATTTTTTTCTAAGAAGCAAATATTAGACCACTTAAAATCTTATGTTTGGTAATAATTATTTTTGCAAGCTAGAACTCATTTACTTGTATGTCAAGGCATCTTTCCGTAAGTGTGATGAGTCCTATCTGTTCTGGTAATTCTATGAAAATTTTTAGTTTTTAGTTTTTTGTTGTTTGCCTTTATGTAGGGTCTCAATCTAACCCAGGCTGATCTGGAACTCACTCTGTAGCCCAGGCTGGCCTCAAACTTACAGCGATTCCCCTACCTCTACCTGCCGAATGCTGGGATGTACTACCATGTCTTGACTTTTCCATGAGAATTTAAATTATCATTTCTTGAAGTATCTTTAGTAAATTGAACCATTGCCATAGGAAGATAAAATTATTCTTCCATGTAGCTTCCTCTCTTGTTTAGTAGTCAGTATAATTGTTGTGTTGAAGATGGTGAAAGGCTATTGAGTGAAAGTTATGTACTATGGGACTAGGCCATGGTTGAGAATGTAGTCTCTGAGCAAACCTGCATTCACATAGTGGCTATCAACTTATGGACTCTGCCTTTCCTCAAGTCAAACATTTCTGGCTCTTTTTCCTCATCTCCAAGATAAGATAACATAGGCCTGGAGGTGGCTCAGTCAGGACATCCCACATCCATCTTCTTTTACATATAGAACACCAACACAGATGAATATGCATAACATTCATGCACATCACACATACACAGGGAAAAAAATAAGTTAAAAATTTTCATGTTATAAGGATTAAATGACTACCTCAAGAGTCCTAAGTCTAGGGTCTGTCATGTAGTGAACACTTCATAGTGTTAAACTATTATTGTTGCCAACACAAAGCACCTGACCAGAAGTTGCTTGTGGGAGGAAAGGTTATATTTTGGCTTACATGCTTGAGAGGAAACTCCATGATATCAGGAGGAAATGTGGATTGAACAGAGGCTAGGTATCACCTCCTGGCTAACATCAGGTGGATAACAGTAACAGGAGTGTGTGCCAAACACTGGCAAGGGGAAGCTGGCAATAATCCCCATAAGCCCACCCCCAATGACACACTGCCTTCAGGAGGCTCTAATTCCCAAATTGCCACCAGCTGGGGACTTGGTATTCAGAACACAAGAGTGTATGGGGGACACCTAAACTACAGTTGGTATTAGGGGCAACAGTTTTTTGATTCACAAAAATACATGAATTTGCATATTCATTTATTTATTTACTTATTTCTGTGGGGGTGCACCAGGGCCTCTTGCCTCTGCAAAGGAGTGCCAGGTGCTTGTACCACTTTCTGCTTGTGGCTTACATGGACAGCTTGGGTTGAACCCAGGCTGGCAGGCATTGTAGGCAAGTACCTTTTAACTGCTGAACCATCTTCCCAGCCTCTCCTTTCTGCTCTTAGCTTCAGAAGGTACATGACCTTGAGTAAATTATTCAGTTTCTGAAACTTCTCATCTTTAAAGGGGAAGAGTGGTGACCACCTTATAGAGTTATTAGAATTAAATGTATGTAAAGGATTTGCTATTGTCCTGTGACATGCTTTTAGCTAGAAAATGGTTCACTTTCATTCTTACCCTTAATTCCTAGGTTTCTTTTCTTTCCAGTCAGGCCTTGAAAAGAGGATAGACCAGGCTGTGGATGAGTGGGATGTTGAGAAGGCGGAAGAACTTAGCAACCAGCTGGCTACTCGAGAGGTGAGTCACTGATTGATTACACGTTGCATTCCCAGCTTTTCTAAAATGATGCACATTCTTTCTATGATCATTAGTAAGCTCAATACTGAAATGTTTTTTTATCTAAGTTTTTTTTTGTTTATTTTCTTCCCTTTTAATCTACTGTTTATTTTGAAATGTTAAGTTCTGTGTTTTTCTTTAATGTTTGTAAATTATTCTGGTCTAACACTTGGGCTTAAAATAATGCATAATTAATACTTGAACCTAGTTTTACATACACCAGAGAGTTTTATTTCCAGGTATGATTTAAAAGGCTAGTTTTTTTTTCCAGTTGGGACTTCAACTCAGTTTGACCCTTGCTGACGGTAGCTGTGTGTTCTGAAATCACTCCCTGCAGCCTTTTTTTAACCCTTGCTTGCATGCTGTGTCTGTCTGTTGTGCATGTGCTCCTCTGTGCTAAAGATATTGAACCATTTCCCTGTAGTCTGTAGCATAAAACTAGTAAGATGTAATTAATATTCTGTTAGCAAGTACAGAAGGGATCTTGGGAACCCTGAAAACTAAAGATCTTATACTAGCATGTGCTTGTTGTTGTTCTCTCATTCCCTTTTGGCTTTTCTAAGAAAAAAAAATTCTACTCTGGTTTTATTTTTAGTGCCTGAATCCTTACCTCCTTCTAAAACTAAGTACTCTTTGATGATTAGTTATATATAGAACATTATGGGTCATTTGTAAATTGCTGGCCATGCTCATTACATAGGTTACAGTTTTGCATTCCATCCCCATTTCCTTGAGGGCCCTTTTCAGTAGGGTCCTTGGTGTTCTCTGTGGGGTGGGAGGGCTGTGCATCACAATATTTCTAATTGCCCTGTGGCTCTTAAAGTCTTCTGCCCCCTCTTCTGCAACAATCCCTGAGCCTTGGCGAGTGTCTTAGCAGTTTGTTTTAGAATTCTCTGTAAACTCTGTATTTCTGTTATCACATGTTTCAGTTCACCAGTGTTCATTGCTGTTTCCCTCGAGGTGGTTGTCAGGCTAGCAATGGGAGCAATACTCTGCTCTGTGTCGCTGCTTCCTCTGTGGTTTCTTCTAGACCCTGGTCAATGTGGTAGAGGTGGCAGGCACATTTTGTGGTGTCGTGCTCAGTATTTTGACTCACAAGTGAATGTTCTTTTTCCTAAACTGAAATTAGAGATAATTTTATATTTCAATAGATTATTCTGTGGAAATAACCTTTGCACTCTTCCATCATCACATGTCAAAAAGATCCACCACTGATGCCTGTTGTGAGTTTTGTGCCTGCTTTTTTGGCTATGGGCCTTAGGAAGCTTGTGAATGTTACTTTAATTTTTTTGATTTTTGTCTTTTTGAGGCAGGGTCTCACTCTAATCCAGGCTGACTTGGACTTTAGCCTCAAACTCATTATGATCCTACCTCAGCCTCCTGAGTGCTGGGACCACCATATCCGGCAAACACGTTCAAGACCAGGAAGATGGCTCAGTGATTAAAAGTGCTTGTCTGCAAGGCCTGCCAGCCTGGGTTCAGTTCTCAGGCCACCCACGTAAAGATTGATGCAAAAAGTGGCCCAAGCTTATGGCTTAACTGCAAGAAGCCCCAGAAAACATACACATGCACACAAGCATGCACACACACATGCACACACACACATAAATAAATGTTTATCTTTTTCCCTTTAAACCTTTTAAAACAGTTGATTACATTAAATATTGCCTTATATAATGTTTGTTCATGTGTACTAGTGACTAATATGAAGAAAACTATAAATGGGCATTAAGGACATTGGCAAGAAGGCAAGATTAACAGTTGTGTGACTTTTCAAAAATAAAATACTTGACATTGTAAGTTGAGTATGGTGACTCACACATGTAATTCCAGCACTTGGGAGGCTGAGACAGGGATGTTGTATTGCTATGAGTTCAAAGCCAGCCTGGGCTACAGAGTGAGATGCTATTGAAAACAAAACAAAATACTGACCTTTTAATTATTTAACAAAGTCAAGTAAGGTAAGATGACATAAAGTTTACAGTCTCAAGCACTTTTGAATGTATGGTTTTGTGGCATTAGACATTTGCATTGTGCAGCCTATTATAACCGTCCACTTCCTAAACTTCCTCATCTTGCATGTTAAACTGTAACTCCCCACTTTCTACTCCACTCTGCTTCTCACAGACACACCACTCGGTCTCTGTGACATTGACTCCTGCGACTGCTTCATACGAGGGGGCATCATATTTGTGCTTCTGTCTCTGGTGTATTCATGTGGCTCACTGAAGATCATTGTGTTGTCCTATGTGTCAGAATTTTTTTCCATTGTAAGACTAATTAATATCTGTCCAGTACATATCTGTGTATTTGTGACATTTTTCTTGTGCATTTAATTACTAACAGACACTTGAGTTGCTTCTACTTTTGACTGTTGGGAACAGTGCTGCTATTAATACAAGTATGTTTACACCTGTTTGAATCCCTGATTTCACTTCTTCATGCATACCTGGAAGCGGAAATGCTGCATCATTTTTACAAAGCTTGCAGGTCATGCGTTTTTAGCTTGGGGGCATGCTGTGACTCAGTATAGCCGGTTATGTTGTAGATAAGCTTTGACTGAATAGTCTTTGTTTGCCACCTCCTTTCCATCTCATGAGGCTTCTGTGCACATGGTTTGATAATTGCTGTATCGTATGTAAAAAGCAACCATATTTAGATTCACTCATTGGATATAGTCACAGTTTATCCCTATTTTGGAGTAGAACTATAAATATAATACATTTTAATAAAATGGATTTGAAACTGTATCAAATGTAAACTTAGTGAATGTTGTGTTAGCTGTTAGCTGTGGCTTCTTTGTGGCTTATCCCTGTATGGTGAACTGTTTCCATTCAGGACACATTGTGTCAGCTGTTTACTTAGTACTTAGAACTCGTCTATAAAGGTGCTGTCAGTAATATGGTATCGTTTCTTGGTCAGTTTCTTAAAAATATAGTTAACTTAGAAGATAACAAAATTTCACCAGTATTATATCTAATCTCCAAATTTTGGTGAGTTGACTGTGAAAATGTTCAGGAACGGTGGGGAGGAGCATTGGGTTTGAAGCCTTGTGTGTGTGTATGTCCGTTACAGTTCTGAGGATGCTGATGTAAGTAGACATCTTGATAGGGATTGGGAAGAGTGGGGCTTAAGAGACTTTCAGGGACCAGAAAACCCAACCAATCACTGGGCAGTATTCTGGTTAGGTAGAGTATGTAGAATTTGGTGGCAGTCTAATTTGGATTAGGACTATGACCTTTGAGAACTCTGCTGTGTCACTGATTGGTAAGCTGCTTCAAAGAGTGGGGCTTAAGAGACTTTCAGGGACCAGAAAACCCAACCAATCACTGGGCAGTATTCTGGTTAGGTAGGGTATGTAGAACTTGGTGGCAATCTAATTTGGATTAGGACTATGACCTTTGAGAACTCTGCTGTGTCACTGATTGTTAAGCTGCTTCACATTGCACTGCATCGGGACAGGTGTGACTTGATCCCTTCCATAATTCTGGGACTATGGATGTTGGTTGTTGTGGATGCTGGCTGGCCTGGAGTTGGTAGATAGTTTCCAGTGAAACCCAAGATATATACCTAGGAAAACCCAGCGGGGCTATAGAGCGTGGTCGCCCTCCTATCTCTTTAGAAATGCTGGGAATTGCTGTTTTCACTGAGCTCTTTAGGATCCCAGAATCCAGCAAACTGATCCCATTTCTACTGCCTGTCCAGAGTTGTGTACCATATGATCTCCTTCAAATACCAAGGCAACTATCAGTAGAGCTCTCAGGTGGTCGTTGCTGGAGGAAGAACAGAAAGGATAGGGCAGAGCAGTTTATCATTACATGAAGCAAGGCGTTCACAGAGAAACAGTGATGCCATTACAGGGTCTGAGTTCCTTTATGTAGAGTTAGTTGTTTCAGACTTTAGGAAAGTTGCAAAATTTGTAAAAAGTTTTTCTCCAATCTGTGCACTTTATTTAAATTTGAAACTGCTATGCTAATTTCTGTAATAGTAAAAGAAAATTTCATTTTTCTTAGTTTCTGACATCATGTTTTGTTGCCATATTTAATCTGGAATAGTTCCTCATTTTGTCTTTGTTTCTTGAGACCATAATGTTTCTGAGGAGCCGAGACCAGTAAGGGCATACCCTTCAGTTTTATTGTATTTTTTGTCTAGTGTTTTCTCGAGTAATCACAGTGTTGGTGTGGCCTTATCATTCAAGCTGTACAGAGGCGCATACATCTCTGTCTGTTTTTTTCATGGTGTTAGCTTGATGAGGGTGGTCTATGGGTTTCTCCAGTGTTCATCTCCCTGTCTGGCGAAGAACATCTGTGGGAAGATGGGAGAGGAAGTGAGGCTGCCCATGTTCTCTGGTTGCATTCACTACTAGCTAGCTTTAGCATCTGTTGCTCAGGAGAATTGTTATTGTGAATACCAAACGTCTTTAGTTCTTTTTTGACCTTTTTGGTTTTTGGCAAACGTCATGATTATACATTTTGGTACTAGGCAAACCAAATCTAAGATGTGGCCTAAGTAAGGTATTGAACCAGAGAATCTTTTCTGAGTCCATAAGAACTATCTCAGGAACATGATGTACTGGGCTGGAAAGGGCTTGCTTTCCTTGTGACATTTTGCAGCAGTCTTGATTAGTGACTCCGCCCTGGCCTGTCACACTCAGTCTTCCTGGCTCCTTGTCCTGTGTGTAGTGTGTGACTGCCAGGAAAATATCTAGAAGTCTCAAAAAAAGGGGAGCTTCTTTGAGAACACTGGGATTCAGTTTTGTGTTTTGTCGTCCTGCTATTTTAGAAATGGGAGTTTTGAAATACTAACTAGTCATTTTCTAAGGGCTGGCATTTCTGTCATACTTTATAAATATATAAATGAAATGGCTCTAGAAATACTCAATATTCTCCATACTTGTGAAGATAGTCAATACTTTTCTCATTGTGCTTTTACTTTGATACAGACATAAAGCTGTGTTCTGGTAAACTAAATTTATTGTATTTAGTGTGGGATTTAAAAATTCTGATAAAAGGGAAAACCAGTAATTGGGCCCTATACTTTATCCTGATGAGTGAGATGACAGCTGGGAGATACTTATGTTCACACGCACACACGTTGGAAAACTACTGTTGCTCTATCAATTCAGCACTCAAAGTGAAAGCCATCAAGATGAAATTCTTAAAGAAATAGTTTGCGCTTTACATATTCATCCCCTTAGTTCCAGTCACTGTGGCTGTGGTGAGTGATGAGATTTTTGAGAAGTGTGAGTCTGGAGCGAAGCCCTTTATGAATGAAGTATAGAGGTGCATGGTAGGTGTCCTTTTGGAGTCCAGGTATATTGGTTCTTAATAACAGCACCATTTTCTTTTTTCAAGAAGCAGCAACTGGGACCTGCTGATAAAGCCTTTGCTCAGAGGCACAGATCCCAGAGTCCTTAAAGCCCTTTCCAGCCATAATAAGTGAAACTAATTTTTGATGTTTAACATTTATAAGCCTGTGAAACCAATAGGGCAGCATCGGTTTTGAGGAAAATGAAGCCAGAGGTAGAACCATGTCTGTGAATAGTCCTTGAAGACAGTTCTTTAAAAAAAAAAAATCTGCCAAAATAAGGCTGTTGGTGCTATCATTGTGGCACACAAGCACACAATTTTCCAGAAACTCATTTCCTTGACAGTAAGGGTGTAGTCTGGTCTGAGGGGATGACCAGCTTGTGTGTTTGAAGCCTAGATTGTGCTGAATTTGGTTTTGCCATGTAATAATTAATGACTTGGAGACCGCCTTCCTTATGGTTAGGTACTTCTTTGTTAACAGTTTGAAGGAGAAATAAAATACATTACACACGTTTGTGTCATACTGATGAAACTGTCCCAATTTGAAAAAAAAATTGTCTTTTGTATCTTTAAGCAATTATATACTCATATTTTGAGCACATTTGTGATTTAACCTCAGATTTAGAATTACATTCTGTTCGTTGACGATGATGGAAAATGCCATCCTTTGGTACTGTTTTTCTTCTGACATGTTCTCTTTATTACAATGCACTTCACAATGTATAGAAACAAAAGTTTGGAAATTAAGTGCTAAAGTCTAATGAAAGGTGGCAGTTAGGTTGAATCATACTGTAAAGAGGATTTTCTCAGAGCATCTTTATCTTAGCTTCTGGAGAGCAAAGCCAGTTTGATTTAGCAGCAAATGTGCATTCCCATCAGATGAGCCTTCCCCACCTTAACTGGATGTATCCCTCAGGTGCAATGAAACAGAAATGAACAGGAGGTTGCCTGTAAATTTCATTTGAACTTGATAAGGCATATGCCCTTAAATATTAAGCTTTTTCTATAATTCCTTGAAAACACCAGTACTTTATGGTGCAGCTTTCTGACAATTTTGTGCAACCTGGAGACAGTGGTTAAGTCATTGGTGGTTCTAAGATATTAATACTCACACTGATGTGCTTTGGTTGTAGTCCACTGCTATTTTTGCCAAGTCCAAAACCTTTTGATTTAATGGTTTGATAAATGTTTCTCATTTTACAGCTCATTTCTTGAATTTAAAAATGAGGACAAGGCAGTGATTTGCTACTGAGTATGATATTAATTTAGAATCTAACCAAAGTACCACATGCTTTTTTAACCTATATGTATGGATATATTCTTCTATAGATAATAAGTAAATATTGTGCTTGTAGGCTACATTAAGCCAGGAATTTCATTTCATTATAGATTGCTTACATTTTTGAATTGCAATAAGAACATAAAGTTAACAAAGTATTAGTAGTTTATCATTTTGATAAGATAGTCATGGCCTTTTTAAAAACTAATGTGTGACTTGTATTTTCTCATAACTAAGTGAATTCATTGATCTCTAAATTTGGGTAAACCATAACTTTCTGTCTTTTTAGAGTAATCTCTTAGAAAATCTGAAGGTATTTTCACTGGAGAGCTATCAATGTACATCTGGGGAGATAGGTTTTACATGTTTTGGTGAGGTGAGAAGTAGCCCTTTCTCAGAAGTGCTTCTTGATACCATACTAGCACTAGCATTCAGGGTTTCTTTCTAACTCAGTTTATGGTTGGGGTTTAGTTTCCCTGAGAGTGTTTGACTGCAGTTTACTATTTCCATTTCAGTTGCTGGTTTTATGTAGCTCTGATTCCTTGTGGTTGGATAGGAGCTGAATCCTCACCCAGAAAAAAATGACAATAAAACCTCCACACAGCCATGCATGATGGTACAATGTTCAAGGCCAGCCTGGGACTACGGAGTGAATTCTAGGTCAGCCTGGTAGAGTGAGACCCTGCCTCACAAAAACAAACCCAAAAAAATCAATTCAATGTTGGCAGGATTATCTATCAATGTACTTGGGGTATTATACACAGAATTCAAAATTGAAACATTTTCTTAAATTTTTAAATTAGAATGCTACCAAACCTAAGTTTAAAGTTATATCTAGTTAGAACTATTACATTTGTGTCAAAACAAAACAAAAATTGAATTAAAAAATAATGGTAAAGCAAATGTTTTGGTTCTGAACACTGTATTTTATAATCCAGATAGCAAAATTGCTCTTCCTATTTTCACAAATACTTTCTTTGGCAAGAAGTATCTTGAAATCAAGTTTCTGGGGTAAAGCAGATTACTTAGCTGTTACGTGGACCAGTGTATTCTCTGATCCTGCTCAAGAAGGCCAAGTCCTTTCTGGAGTTATAATTGCTGTGATTTCTAGCCACAAATACAGTCAAAATGCATTACATTGTAGTCGTATATGCTAAGGGTGTGGATTTAATATATGCATTTAAACATTTTACTTTTATGGACAGATTATCTTCCTGCTACTACCAGGGGCGCATGTGACAACTAAAGTCAACAATGAGTTTTCTCTAAAAGCAAAAGGTTGGCTTTTACTTAATCATTTCATAGTCATCAGACATCTGCATGCTCTGGCAAAGTGTATCTCAAATGTGACTACTTTGCCTCCTTTGACTGACTTCTCTTTCCTGTTAGGCAGAAAGTAGAGTTTAGGCCATTTTCTTTTTGGTACATTTTACTGATTTACAGTGAGAAGGAATAGGCGATGCTGAGGAGGAGATGGTGTGGCTTCCCGGCAGTCCACCAGCCCCCAAGGGGAGCTGGGAGCTCCCTGCCTTTGGGAGGTGTGTGCCTGCTGAGGACCTTCTGTGGCTGGCTCTTTATTAACTTTGTCATCTCTCCGCACTTTTTAATTTAAACATTCCTCCCTGGATCATTTTGCATTTTGCACATTGTCTGGGTAGCTTTAAAATGGTTGTTTTAATTCTTTGAACCCCTATTCTCCTTAATTTCAAGTCAGTTGTCATCTGTAAGTGAACACTTGCCACAGTGCTTTGCCATAATAAATAAACTGTGGCTGTCCAAGTGAGGGAAAGCCTGCATGAATTCCTGTACGTCAGTTTAGATAGGTTCGTTCCCATAAAACACTGCAGTTTGAAGTTGGAACACGCTAGCCTCACAGAACTAAGATTGGTGCCCAGTGATGGATTTTCTCTGTCTAGGTGTGCTTACTCAGATCTCGCTGCGCTGTGGGTGTTTTCTCTTAACCTTGGGGTCTGGTTGGGTGATCACCTCAAATGGTGTTCCTTATGCTCTCTTTTAATTATGTTTATCTGTGCTTTTAACTAACCTTAAAAAGATTTCAGATGTTACAAGTCTAATTAAAGAGACAGACAAAGCACAGTTTATACTGTAGATTTTTTCTGCAGTTCAATTAATCAGCATGTTTTCTCTTTTAATTAAAACCATTTTAGTAAATTAAAGCCCACAGCAAAACACATATATAATTTGTTTGTAATTAGCTCTTAATTGGTGGTAGTTGAAGCTTAGCACCCTTGGTTTCTTTCTTCATGATTGCCATTTTATTAGCAGCCAGTCATTAATTAATCTTTTTCTAATTAGCTTATAAAACTGTTGATGGCACATTATTGTAAATGTGATTTTAAGTTCAAAGCTTGTTAATAGGCTTTCTTACTTAGAAGAACAGAGATAAAGAAATTGCTGAAAACAGTACTACAGTTCTTTTAAGAAAAACTGTCTTTCTTATGGGGACTATGTAAAGCATCTAACAGCTTATGGTGAATTTTTAATGCCTTTTTTCTTTATGAATGGAATAAGTTGCTTGAATATAAGTCTGAGTTTCAACAGTATAGCATCATTTCTCCCTGCTTTGGAATACTACAGTCCACATATAATTTGGAGTCATTAAAACAGGTGTTGTATAAACTATTTTGCTATGAAATCAAAGTTGATTATGTGTCATATATGTATGTGTGTATATATACATACCATGTACCTGTCTGCATCTCTTTCTGATGTGCTTAAAGATCAGGATTTCTTAGTTTATGCTTTGGAATAAAGTTATACAAAGTTATAGGTGTAAAAGGAAATAAGAGGTGTGTGTACAGTTGTATACACAGATGCAAATGTGAAACGTAAACGTATGTCAGCCTGCGCATTCACATTTTGAGATGACACTTTATGCATCAGTAAGAGAGACAGTGACTTGCTTTTCAGTTAAAGCGAGTGAGCTTCTATGCTGTCTACAGCAGAGCACTGGCTTCCCAGGTGAGAAAGACTCTGTGGAGAGAAGGGGCCCGGCACATATGTGATATCCTGAGCTATCCTATATGGATAGTGCAGATGCCATGTGAAATTGTGATTTGAGGGAAATACATTAGCCATGTTACATTCTAGAAATAGCAACAATTTCATATACTGGAACTGCATGGCATTCGGAGCTGTTTTCTCAAATCAATTATTACAAAGTTTTGAAAGTTATTTTTGAAAACCTAGCATGACCAGTCATTGGAAATGGTTGTCTTATTTGCTTCTTGAACTTACTTTGGCAATTTCTTTGCTTGTTTTTTAGAAGACATTTTATGATGCCATGCAAGAGACACTAGAAAGGGATAGCTGACAAGGAAAAAATTAAAAATTGGATAAAAAGTAAATGAATAATGTCATATTACTAAAAAGATGAGAGGCTAATTTGTGCCGACTTTTTGCTAATTTTGTTCAAGCCTCAAAATGAGGAGCTGTCACCCGTTCTGTGTAGCACTGGTGACAGTGCCAATGATCCATGAAATAAGCTGCCGCTGGCTTTGTTCTGATAAGAATGAACAAATCTGCACAGTGCTCGGCTCCCAGAATCTCATTTTCATACTTGCATGCAGGCTAAAAGAAATAAGCTGTTTGCAGGCTTGATTAATCAGACATTGGAGGGGTTTTTGTCTCTTTGATCTCTTTCGTCTCCTAGGTAACTTGCTTGACATTAATGTTGAGCTTGAGTAAAGACAATCAGGAATTGTCGACCAAACTGATATAAAAATTAAAGACCTTAACACTTTAAGTACTCCAGTAATGGTTCCGCTTTACTTCAGAAAACATCTGTTTTCATTTAATTAAAGAACAAAAGAGAATGGCATAAATATTTTTCATAGAGACCTATTATTCCATAAAAAAGTTAAAGAATGATAATTGGTATTTTTAAGTAAGTGCCTTGAAAGTGTTCAAAAGGAGGAAGACTTCATAAATCTGCTACAAGCTGGTAATTTTGAGATGAGTAAAATATTTTATGAAATGGATGAGAAGCTTATGGCTGTGCTCAATGAAGCTGTTTGGCTCAGATGCTTCAAGTGATTATCAGGAAACTTTATATGACAATGTTTCGCCCAGGAATACTTGATTTTTGAAGTTTGCCTTTTAAAAATCTGTACAGTGTTTATAAAGATGCGCCATTATATCTGTTTTACAACCCAATATGATTTACACATACTAAACCTGTAAAATTGAAAGGAATTTAAAGAAAATGCCTCGTGCATTTGCTTGAGGTTATGCAGGCGCGGTTACAGACCTTCCAAGTGGCTGTGAAGATGAACGCCCCAAGGGTCCAGCCAGGGCCCTGCTTTCCAACCAGCTAAAGCCCTTATCTTAAATCCAAGCAAAGTACCATTAATCTTTCTGAAAGACCTTTTATGGCTTTTAATATATCCCAAATTAGAACATTTTACACCCTTGGTTCCTGAAATATGGTGATAAAAAGCCTTTAGAGCTTAATTTTCCTTACCGCGTGCTCTGACCAATTTGCAGTTCTTTGTGATAATGTTTAGACACCTTAATTAAAATGCAGCAAAATATTGGATGTTCTATATGGAAAATGCTGATACTTTGGCTACACATACAAGAAATTCTGTATGTATTTTTATTCATTAAAAAATTCTATCCACATTGTGTTGTTGCACTTAATCTGATGACCCCAATTTTTTGTATTTTTTTTTAATATAAAAACCACTGGCCAAGCTTTTGTAATGTTTACATTGGGCAGGCTGATGCCTTTTTCTTTTTATATAAGGAAAGAGGTGGTTCTTGTCTGCGTGTTTTATTTGTTTGTAATAGTGAAACAGCACAACATTCTTTTACACTGTAAACTCAGGTTAGCCATGTTGACTGGAAAACTGTATCTCTTCTCAACCATCTTCCATTGAAGGTCTTATTATCCTTCTATGTTTCTAGACAGTCTTGTTCTTTTTCTTCTTCCATAGGACAAAAGGAAGTACATTCATTTTAAGTATATGAAGGACAAAAAAAGCTATGAATTTTGCCCATTATTACAATAATTTATAATTATTACATTATTATAAATGAAGCAAAGGTTCATTTTCATGTTCATCAGTTGAAGAACACTGTTTCTCTTGGCCCAGTGCAACACACGTAGAAAATACATGCCTTTTACAGGAGCTTCAAAGTGTTCCTGTGGACCAGGTGGCTTAGTGTATCCACTTAGTTCAAGAACCGATGGAGCCCTCTCCTGTGAACACTTGTTTAATGCGCTCTAACACATTCTTAGAAGTATAACCGTGTCCTGGTTATCAGTGCTGTAATGGACTGTGGTACTGGTTTTCTGGGTCTGGCTTTAGTTTTTGCCTTTCTGAAGCAGTAGTGTTTTCATGAGAACCACTGCGAGGTGAAGAGTCAGTCCATTGGAGCACTGAGGTATTGTGTCTGTTCTTAAACTTGGGAACCTGTATGGAAGTTTTCAGTGAGTTAAGAAGGTCAAGCTATGGTTTAATTTGCGACCATTTGGGGAAATAATTTTCTCACTTGTGTAATGGTACTTTGTATGGTTCAAAGCATTATTGTTTCTTACCCAAAGTGGCTGAGTGGGGCTTTTGTGTGTATGGAGAGAGTTGGCAAAATTAAATCATATGTCATATTTGCATTTGATGTGTAAGATTTTGATGAATGGAATTAATAGAAAGCTACAGATTTTCAGAGAGATGGCATGGGAAAGAGCAGAGTGCTTGCATGAACGAGGACAGTGTCCTGTGGATCTTAACCACAGAGCACAAACTGCAGTTAGTGAACAGGCCAGTGTACTTCCTGCTCTCTGTGTTTCCCAGCTCCCTTGCATGGAGTGGAGCTATGCTAGTAGCTCTGACCAGAAATGGCATATGTCACCTTGGCACTACAGCTTAAGAACCAGTAGGCAACCCTTCAGTTCTGCTGCTGCAATGAGCCCCAAGGCTTATGTGGAGATGGTGGCACCGCAGGATGAAGGAGCACCCTGCCTGCCCATTCCTTGGGTTGATTTCCAGTGAAACGATCACAGGTTCAGCCATGGAGATTTGGGGCTTCATTTAATACCACCTTGCTCACCAGCCTAACCCCACCAGCAGCGCTAACTTGACTTAGTGTGTATGAAAGGTAGATAGTTTTTAGGGATACGAGTGTTCTTTTGCTGAGAAATGCTGTGCTGCCCCCTCCCAAGACTTCCATCCTGAGGATGAGTGATGCGGTTAGGTTGGATGAATGCTTTCATGCTGCAGAGCTGAGAAGGAAGGGAACTAGCTATGGGAACAAAGCCAGCCTTGGGGAAGGTACACTTGTCACTTGCAGGCTGTGTGTGGCTCATTGCTGTGTGCCCAGTGCCTGGCAGAAGCATGTGCCTGTGTCCATACAGCATGGGGGGTGACCTGGGGAAGAGAGGAGGCAGGGCTGCAGTGTTGCTGTGACCACGCACTCAAGTGGGTCTCACATTCTAACTAGTCCTTCCTTGGGCTCACCTGTTGCTGCTGACCATCTTAGTGCTTTGGTTTGATTGTCAGCTTCCATCCTGTTGTTTATGTTTTAATATGCATTCTTTCCTGCACTGAAAGATATATTTTTCCTATTTATAAAGTCCAGACAATCTTGGTGACCACTTGTCTGTTCTGCCCTAAGGGAAGTATAAGTGTTCACCAAGATAAACTGAAAGGCATGTCAGGCATTACAGACCTCACTTTCCTAAACTGGCTTCTTTCCTTCCATGTGTGCTTTACCTCCTGCTTGCTTTCTGTTGACAAGCATCCCTAAAGTGTTTCTAAAACTTGGGCTTTGAAGCCTTCACTTTTCAGTGGCTTCCACGGGTTTCTCTTCCACCTGTCTGCCTGTCTCCTCATATGTATTTGGTTGAGTGAAGGAATAGAAAGGCAAGAAATCTCAGAAAGATTGCAAGGCTTTGTCATGTGCCCTGGGTGTGTTGTGGTTTTGGAGATAGGGTCTTGTTTTACAGGATTGCAGGCATGTGCAACCACACCGCCCAGCTTACCCTGGGTTCTCTGAGCCATCCATGTAGGTAGGCATTTTAAGCAGTCTTCTAAAACTCGAGGCATCAGCATGCCTGCTCTGGAGGTAGTTGCTGAGGGAAGCTGTGCCACAGAGGGCTAGAGGAAGGCTGAAGCTCACTCGGACTTGGAGCTGAGTGACGGGCTTTGTCTTGAGTGGACCTTGGAGGCTGACCAAGGAGGCCTGGATGGGGGTCTTTCCTGGGGAACATCTGGGTCCTGGAGTCTAGCTTCTTTCTAGCTCCCCTTATATTCTTTTCTTTTTCAGAGAAAGACTTAAAAGCTGTTGCCCATCATGCAGAGTGCATTTATGAAGTAGTAATTAGCTTTCCCATGTTTTATTAATCCCATCTGTGACTGCCAATCAGAGCTTCTGATCAGCGTGAGATAGCTGGTGTGACTGCACTGAGTTGCTGTAATTCTAGCCCAGAGCAAAGAAAGTTGATGTCTCTGTCAGTCTCTGTGAAGCCTTATCAGGGCAAATTCCTGTCCAGCCTACAGAATTGCTGAGAGAGCTTGAAGAGCCTCATTAGTACTTTTGTGGACCCTCCAGGGTCTGAGTTTGGGGAGGATTGCCATCCAGGAGATAGTACAGCTAGGGGAAAGGGTCTTTGGGGAGAGAAGGGAAGTGTGGGCTGTGCATTCATTACACTTTGTTCATTTCTGATTTCTAGACGTGGCTCTCAAAACCGCGTGTTCTCAATTATTTGTATTACTATAACTTTTACATTATCTGGAATACTGATTTCCACATTTTTTCTTATAATTCTTAGCTTGGTGTGAAAATTGCCAAAGCAATTGCCTGCCACAAGTTTGTTAAAGCCAAAAAGGAGGCTGAAAACTCTCAGGCTGCCCGAAAAAAGAAGAAACTGGCATGGGGGTGAGTTCTGTTGGCTTGGTGGGAATTGCGGAAAGCCTGCTAATGCACTCACCCTGGGATAGTTTGTGGGGAACTATTCTTTAACTTCTACTTCGCTAGATGTGTATCGGTCATAAAGGTGGAGGCATTTCTTCAGCCTGTGATGTTGATTTTGTGAGCGCGCAGTGGAGTAATGTGAAAGTTCAAGGCTTGTTTTCCTTTGGTCACTTAATAAACATGCTACTTTAGCAAAGTATTTTATTTGAGAAATAAATTGAAATTCTTATGTTTTTATTCTAGGTTTGAAGCAAAGAAGAGATGGGAAACCAAAAGCAACATGGGATATATGTAACCTTGCAAAGTTCTTGAAGACATTTGTAGATGGGCGTGCTTAACTTACCAAAAAGATTGTCCTGCTTACATTAAATCTGTCGGGAGATTGATAAAAGTAGAGAGAAACAAGCATAAAACTTGGGAGTTGATTATGAACTCTTTTTAGTCTTTTTCTAAGAGATTCATCCTATTGAAAGAGAAGGAATTGAACATTTCCCTATTTGTGTAAGAAATTTTAAGCATACATATAAAAAAAAAGGATAGGATTTTATTTAATTATATAAACCAACAGTATAAAATCAATTTTGTTTTATATCTGTTTGGCATAGCATAGCCTTTGAGGACCTTGTACTTCCTTATCTGTTTTTGGCATGACTGTACTGTTTCTGGAATTGTGTTAAGATTGGATTTGTTTATAATAAGTTAGTCATAAATGCAAAAATTCTCAATTGTTACTCCTTTTACAAATGACTTTAATTACCTTAATGGTTTAAAAATGATTATTGGTTTTTCCCCACATTCAGCTTCTTAGGTTAGAAAGTGACCCTTAAAAGCACATTTCACCTCTCTGTCTCTTGCTTTAGTGTCTGGTGTGTGTTCTTGTGTGTGGTGGTACATACATGTAGCCCCAGTGACTGGAACTGAGGGAATGAGTAAGAAAATGGAAAGCTCCCAACTATTTCCTCAGTTGCTCTCTCATGGAACCTAGAGCGCACCGATTGTGATAGACTAGCCAGCGGGCCCCAGATATTCTCTGCCGCTGCCTTCCCAGTGCTAAGATTACAGGCATGTGTTACTACAGCCTGCTGGGCAATCCCAGGTCAGGTCCTCATGCTTGTGTGGCGAGACTTTACCCACCGAGCATCTCCGCTTCGGTGTCAGCAGTTGTCTCTGCCATGACCTATTCAGGCTTCATAGGTGCATGGGAGCATTTAACTAAGTGGAGGGCAGTGAGGTTGGGGGTCCATCAGACCATAGGAAGAGACCCACTTAGCATGGGAAGTCACATCTCCTAAGTCCCTACTACTTTGGGCATGTGGGTTGTATAAAGTTTCAAACCATTAGGACAGCCAAAAAGGCAGGAAGGAAGGGTTTGGAGAGGAAAAGCTAGGTTTGTGGTTTGTATCTGCTGGCCCCTTATTTAATTAGCTTTAATATAATTTAGACACTTTGTTCATTAAAGCAGTCAAATGGGAGCATTATTCCTAGAATACCTGAGTAGCCCAGGGGGGGGTAGTTTTCTGTCCTTTCCATTCTGGCCACACTGAAATAAGGTTCTTTGTGGATCAGTAATGACTCTAGTTCCTGAAGCTTCAGCATGTGCATTTACCAGAATGCTTGCATTATATTGGTAATGTAAATGTCAGTTACTATTAACTGAGATTTGATACGTTTTAGGCCATCATGATGGCGTTAATGTAACCATAATTTATTGTTTAAGTACTTTAGGCTAAAGCAGCTTACCAAAAGAACAGTAATTTTGAGCTTTACAGCCCTGGTTTTGAGAAGTCAGGTTGGTAGTGCATTCTTGTTTGGGAGCCCTCGGGATGTTTCTGATCTTCAGAACAACCTTCTGTTTCTTTCACCAAAAGGAGAGTTTGAGTATATAATCTCCAGCTTACTATAATTAGTTCTGATGACAGAGTTAAATGTCTCAGCCAAGACTGTAAATCAGCAGTTAAACAGGTCTCTACAACTGATCATAAATCTCAAATACCATATTTTAAGCACTTATTTGGGGGGCAGACAGATGGGGGGGCAGGCCTAGGATAAGAATAAAATGTTATCTAAACTTTATAACAACTTGAAAGCTCACATTTCAAATCTACTGATAATTCATTTTGACTACACTATCATCTTGTATTTTAATAACCCGTGAGAAGTTTGAATTCTTTTAAAAATAATTTTTATGTATTTATTTGTGGGGTGCATATGCCATGTGTGCATGTGGAAGTCAGAGGACATTTTTGAGGTGTCTGGGCTCCACCGTTTTTGAGACAAGAGTCTCTTGCCACTGCAAACTAACTGCCAGACTACAAAGTGGACATCGGACTAGCTGGCCTGCAAGCTCTGAATATGTCAATATTTTGCCAGCTCTGAGAAGTGTGCACGCTTCAGCAGCACATATACTAAAATTGGAACGATGTAGAGAAGATTAACATGACCCCTGCGCAAGGATGTAAAACGTTCCGTATTTTTAAACTATATATATGACTATGTGACGTAAAAGATGCCTGCATTTACATTTGGTAGGTAAAGATTAGTATTATTTTTTAGAAATGTGTATTTTTAATAATAAAATATGTGAGGCTGACATTTCAATAATATGTTCATTGTGTGTTAATGTTTTCTACAGAGAATTAAGTTGGGGAAACAAGCTGATGTTATGTCAGGTCTTATTTTGGAAAATTAACCTAGTGAAACACAGTCATCAAATCAGAACCAACTGAGACAACTCAAGTTTTTTGTTTTGGCAGAAGCTGCCTGTGTTTTTAGTCTCTGGCAGGGTTACAAGTGCTCTGCATGTCATTTCATTATTTTTCAAGCCAACTGTTTATTCATTGGCTTAAAATTTACACTCTGCTAAAGTCTTAGCTCTGACTTTCATGAAACAAATAGCAATATTTGGACAAAATATGTACATGAAAATCTTTTCCAAAAGCAAATGTAGATTGGTATTTGTGGCACCAGTGCCTTCTAGCCTGGTAACAGACCTAAATGTATGTGGAGAGTCAGGGCCTTGTGTGCTTTTGTTAGAGCCCACCGGAACAGCTTTCTGGGTTTTAAGACTTAAATTAGTGCCTTTATGCTTGAAACTATGTGTTTGTAAGTTTCAGGGACATGCTGTTAATACAGGGATTTTCTTGACCTGTGAGGCATGGACACCCAGTTTGCTGTTCATGCTGCTCTCAATTTTGAGAGAATGAGCAGAACTGCATTCTGTAGATTGTTTTCCCTCCACAGCAGGCGCCTTGAAAGGAAACCGCCTCCCACACGTGAGCGCTATAAAGTCATCAGTACATTTACCAAGGAAAGGGCCTTGACCACAGCAGCGTGGCAGGTTGTGGTGGCCATGAAAAACTTTGCTCTGGTGTTGAAATGTTGCCTCTTCACCGTCCCCCTGGTCTGCTCACTGGTGAGCACTGTGCAGGTGGGATCTCTTCTCCAGGCTGTCTCCAAATACAGCTGTAGCTTCCTGCCATCTGGGCTTTGCTGCATTTGACCCCAGGGACTCAGCATTGCTTGTGGAACACTTTATGAAATGTCACAAACTACTCTAGATTTTCAGATCTGCTTGTGAAATCAAGAATTAACGAAGGCGTAATTACCTTTTATTGTTATTAGTAATCCCTTTTTAAATTCAAAAAAAGTGTTAGAATTTTCCAAGTCAGATGGCATTTTTTAAGAAGTGGGTAGTTAGGGACTGGAGAGATGGCTTAGTGGTTAAAGTGGTTAAGGCACTTGCCTGCAAAGCCTAAGGACCCAGGTTTGATTCCCCAGGACCCACGTAAAGCCAGATGCACAAGGTGACACATGTGTCTGGAGTTCTTTTGCAGCGGCTGGAGGCCCTGGTGTGCCCATTCTCTCTCTCTCTCTCTCTCTCTCTCTCTCTCTCTCTCTCTCTCTCTCTCTCTCTCTCTCTCTCTCTCTCTCTCTCAAAATATTTTTAAAAAGAAATGGATAGTTAGGAAGGCTGGGGAGGGGAAGAGCACTTGCCTGTAAGTGTGAGGGCCTGAGAAGGTATGGTTCACTTGGTCTCCAGCACTCCTATAAAGTCTGGTGTGGCCATACCTGCCTATCACCCCAATCCTGTGGAGTTAGGAGAATCACTTAGCCTTGCTGGTCAGTCAATCTGACTGAAAAAACTACAGCTCCAAATTCAGAGAGAGACTCTCAAGGAACCCGAGTGTAAAAGGGATTGGGGAGGGCACCCGACTTTCTCTGGTCTCTGCATGAATCCATGGGGCACACACACTTAGACAACGCACACACTCAAGATGTTTACTACATGCTTTTTGCGTCCAGGTCAGACTGCTCAAGGAAGCAATGCGGAGTGAAAGGGGAAGGGAGGGCAGTGCCTGAAAGAAGCCTCTGCTCCCAGTGCTCCTGTGCCAGGTTCTCTCCTATGCCCACTCACTGGCATCACCAGCTTCCGCCCACACCACCTTCTGGGTCTATGGGGTGCCTCTTGTTAAATTGCTGAAGGGGGCTTGCTGGATAACAGGCATGGGATGAGGTCATCTTTTCCCACCTCACATTTCTGAAGGGTGTGTCTATCCAGTTATTACTTATTCATTGAACCTCGAGCTTTAGAAACCAACAACTAAAGTACAAGCTGTAATTATTGATGTCTGTTTCATATTCATCTGTAAGTTCTGGCATTTGATCAAGAAGTTAATATTTCATCTTCAGGCTGAATGTCTCAGCTATCGAGGTTTTATTGTTTGATGGATAGCATACAATTATGACTGCCCAGAAAAAAAGTGTTTGCATTTGTAAGGTGGGTGATGCTGGAGGTAATTATGAATGTCGCAAGGAATAGTGAAACAATGAGGCTTTGAGTTTCTTTGAATTCCTCCCTCCAGTAATATGTGAGAAACAGTTACTGGACACCTCCTCTTTGTCAGAGCCTGAACTGCCTGGCACACGCAAGGAACGAAGCAGCACAGTCTAAGGGAAAATGTATGTAGATATATGTAGATACATGTAGGCCAAGTCCTGGGCAGATGATTAGAAAATCAATGACTGATGAACACAAAGACGTGTGATAAGTAGCCTAGGCTTAATTACTGGGTATATAGAACGTGCTCAGTTCCTAGCTGGGTAGTTGGCTTCAGACTGGGGGACGGCTCATGCAGAATGGGTGCCTTGATGCCCTGGCTCTCCCTGTGTCCACTCTAGAGGTGAGGGTGGAGTGGGGTGGGTGTACTGTTCTGTATATTACATAGTCATTTTAAGAGTGAAGCTTTTCCTAGACTATCGACAAGCCCCTTACATTAGAAAGACCACATCAAAGTTGCTGCCATCGGAAATGACTCAAGCACAATCAAAGTTTATTCCTTGCTCACACGAAGGACAAAGGCTGGTTCTGCCGCTGGAAGCCTCTGCTCCATGCACTCACTAAAAGGCCCAGGCTTCTAGCAAGCTCACCTTTTCTTAGTCATGCTGGGTACCATCACCTTGGTTAGCTGGAAGGGAAATGGAGCACTTGTGGAATTTCTGGGATTAACTTGGAAGTGGATCCCATGACTACCGCTCCTTATGCTGGCTATAGCTTTATTCACACTGAATTGCAAGGCAGTCTGCTGACCCAGGAAGAAGAGAAAGTAACCCTTAGTGCACAGCAGGCAGTGTCTGCCACATGGCCTCCATCACACATGACCTTGGTCTAGTGAGTAAGTCCACTGCTCCTGGTGATTGATTCAGTGTGGGCATTTGCACTTCATTGTGTTGACAGAGCAGAGTCAAACAGCCACTCACATTTCTACACAGATGTGGCATCAGAGTGGAGAGTAAGTGCTGAAGTGGAGAGTGAGGGGTGGTGTGACACCCAAGGCATGAAGGACTGTTGGGACTTTACCCAGAAGACAACTGAAGCAAGACCATCCTTGCAGGAGGAACAGTAGGGCACGCTGGAGGTGCAAGAAACAGAGGATGATGAGCAGGGAGGCCAGGAAGCTTCAGGGTTGGCTGGAACCAGCTCAGAGCTGTGTAGACATGCCAGGGGGGTGGACTTGTACCTGGTTGGGGGTGAGGACCTGCTTAGAGAGTGGTATGGAGCAAGGAAGAGGGCATGAGAGCCGGCTTCTAATTAATCAGTATAGTGATGTAAGTCATGTTTAAAGGGCTCCTGGGAAGTGCGCTAGAAATACCTAGTGGACCGTTCGGTCAGTTACTTTCTTCTGTGAGCAAAATACCTGAGCAGAAGCAACTTGAGAAAGGGGTTTATTTCTGTTTACAGTTCCAGGGGGTGGAGTCCATCATGGTGGGGGAAGCCTGGAAGGAGCAGGACACTTAGACATCAGCCTGGAGAAAGTAGAGTGTGATGAATGCCGGAGCTCAGCCAGCTCTCCTTATACTGTCCAGGACCTCTGGGGAATGGGCTTTCCCCAGTGAAGGTTGGTTTTCCCACATCATCATTCCTCACAGGTATGCCGAGGCCAACCTAGTCTGGATAGCCCCTCACAGGTGATTCTTGGTCCTGTCAAGCATCACAACACCGGTAGAGACATGGGGGTCAGAAGAGAAGTTGCTGCAGGAGACAGGCTGAGAGAGGTTTTAAAAGATGGCATCCCACCATCAGCAGAGGTCACTGAGCTGTCAAACATGAGAACGGGGGAGAGAGAAGTGGCTGTTCCTGTTGCACCAGCATGGAGCCAGCCATAGGAAGCACTCAAACCAGGGTCGGAGAGACAGCAGTTAAAGGCACTTGTGTGCAAAGCCCAGAAGCCCAGGTTCTGTTCCCCAGCACCAATGTAAGGCCCGATAAACAAAGTGATGCATGCTGGAGTGAGTTTGTAGGGAGCAGAGCTGGCAAGAAAGGAAGTGGCTGAGCAGGGCAAGGCCAGTGTGCCAGGGCAAGACTGAAACCTGCATGTGGCGTGCCCTCAAATCTGCTGGTTGGTAAGGTGCCTTCTTGTCTGGAGGTCTTCACCAGTGAGCTGTTAGCAAGCAGGACAGCATCAAAACACACCAACTCATAATCTGGAAGGGTGTGCGGCCAGCACCTGGGCATGGCCATTGAGTCAAGATAAGCCAGGGGAGATCTATTTAGTCAAAGCAATACGTGCTGTTATATTTAAAAGATTTAAATGTTGGCCAGTGTACCTGTTATGATTAAATACATACACTGGGCTACAAGAAAGGCTGCTGGATCTGAAGCCGTATATATTGTAATTGACCCAAAAAAGAAAGCATTCAAGGATCATCTTACTCTAGATTTTTCTTGACATTCAGCAGAGAGCACATATCCTCCAAAACTCATATTAGGTAGAACCCAACCCAGATAGACCTACAGAATCAAATACTGTGAATTTATTGTTACATATATTTCTGTGTTTTAAAAAAATTATTTCTTATTATTTGCAAGCAGAGAGAGATAGAATGGACATGTTAGAGCCTCCTGCCACTGCAAATGAACTCCAGATGCATGTGCCTACTTTGTGCATGTGGCTTTACGTGGGTACTAGGGATTTGAACCTGGGCCATCAGGCTTGCAAGCAAGTGACTTAACCACTAAGCTATCTCTCCAGCCCACTATATTCCTGTCTTAAAGGGAGACCTTCCAAAAACATGGTATAAATAGCTGGCAGGTCAAAAATATAAAATTGGGTTGGAGAGATGGTTCAGCAGTTAAAGCACTTGCCTGCAAAGCCTAATGACCAGGGTTTGACTCCCCAGTACCCACGTAAAGCTGATGCACAAAGTGGCACATGCATCTGGAGTTCATTTGCAGTAGCTGGAGGCCCTGGCTCACCTATCCTCATGCTCTTTGAAAATAAAAACATATTTTTTAAATATAAAATTATTTACTATTTTCATACAATACTCTTGCACTGCCCCTCCCAGGAAGCCAAACAAGCATTATATTTGTTCTACAAATGAGGAAACTGAGGTGTGAGGAAGCTTAGGAGAGAACTCTCAGCAATGCATCTTATGTGAAAGGGCCAGGATTGGAACCCTAAATTCATATTAATTATTAATGTTAATGCTATTTGGAGGTAGAACCTGTTAATTAGCATTAGGTGAGATCATGGTGTCATCAGTGTCTTTATAAGAAGAGGCAGCTAGACAGAGGCACGGTACCCTCTACTGTTCCACATCAAGAAGTTCTGCTCTCCACACGGTGGACCAAATAAACTATGCTTTAGAAAGTTCCTGCTTTAAAATGCTTTGTCCCTGCAACAGAAAACTAGGGCAGGTGGTCCTCAAAGTTCCATCACTGCCCATCAGTTGTTAACAATGTAATCATCAGATGGTGGAGATGGCTCAGTAGGTAAAAGCAAGTGTGAGGACCTGGGCTCAGAACCCATGTTAAAGCCAGATACGGTGGCCTGCCTCTACAATCCCAGCATTCCCCAGGCAAGCTAGGAGGCAGAGACAGGAGAATCCCCGAGAGCTTGGGAGCTAGCTAGCCTGGCTTCTAGCAGCAGCAGACACCAGAGATTCTGTGGGTCAAGGTGGAAGCAAGGGAAGATACCCAAGGTTGACTTCTGACCTCTACGCTAGTGTGTGGAGTGTGTGCCTGCACCTGCGCATCCACACACAGCACAGAAGTCTAAATGTCAGGGACCCTGTCTGGGTGCAGAGTCTAGGATTCTGTCTCCTGATGAGAGTCATGCTATCTTTATCCCATGCGGTGAAGCTGGAGTAGACCTTGCACAAGCCACAGGGAGAGAGGTGCCCCACATAGTGCCAGTTCCCATCCTGTTGGAGGCTTTCCTCAGAAAAACACTTCAATCCAAAAAAAAGGTTCTGGAATCCTGCTTAGTGCTTGCTTCCTTGCCAGCAGGTCTCAAGAATAAAACACAAAAGAAAGTCAAAGTCACTCACTCAAGAGTTCCATCCCCGACAGTGGACAGCTTAACTGACGCCCTTGGACGTTTTGAGTCCACATATTCCCAGGAGTAGCTACAGCCATTCTTGCAGTCAGCTGTCTTGTAAATTGTGCGTGTCCAGGAGGAGTAGATCTAGGTCAGGTCTCTGGCTCTGCAGCCCTGACGGAGACAGTGAAGCCTACTCTCTGCAATGTGGCTCTAGAGGAGTGTGCAAAGGTCAGATAGCAATCTGGAAGAGGGTTGGGAAGATGGCTCAATTGGCAAAGTGCTTGCCATGTTGGCATGAGGGCCTGATTTGAATCAGCAACACCAGGCAAATGCTGGGCATGGCAGCTTGTGCCTACTATCCCAGAGCTGGGGAGATGGGTTGATCCTGAGACTTGCTGGCCCAGATTTAATAAGTGACCTGGTCTCAATAAATAAGGTGGAGAGAAAGGACACCTAACATTACCTTTAAGCCACACACCCACACCCACACACACCACACATGCAAAGGAGACAGCGTGGAAGAAGTGCCACACCCCTTTCCTCATCCATTCAGTAAACGTGTGATATGTGGGGCACTCTACAAGTCCTGAGGAAGCAATGCTGAACAGAACAGAAAACTATTGGACTGGGGAAGACCTATAAAAATCCATCACAGTGGTATTCAAAACGAGGTCCTAGGCAGGGCCAGCATGCATGACCTGTTGCAGGTCTTGAGTTAAAAACTTCCAGGGAGTTCTGACCCACACTCAGGGCTGGGAGTCACTGTATTCTTAAATGTTGATCAAGCTATAGACAGGAGAGGGCTCACAGAGCATGCTGTAACACGCAAATGTTAAAACAATTATTTCTCACATTATACCAGACCATGGGGCAACCCAGACTCAAATCCCAGCTCTGCCACCTCTGGATGTATGACTACAGCAGAAGAATCTTTGTGTAGTTTAGGTGCCTCTGAGCATGGATATGGTAATAGTAGTGACATACTCAGGAGGATGACAATAATTAATAAATATACTTGAGTACTTACAGTAGACTCAGTGCACAGCAAACCGTGCGCTTGTTGGGACACAGGTGCATTTTGGTACACTGTATGCATAGTTTCCATTGTTCCAAACTGTCTTTGTAAGGATGTGTGTCTTTCCAAGGGTGTGCTGGCTTGGGAGACCTAACTAGGGTTCACATGGCTCAGTGATCAGTCAGCCATATTCACTTCCAGTATAAGAAGATTCCCTAAACTCGGAGTTCCTCTTCATTAAAGGAATCACACAATGTCTCAATGTCATCCGGCCATCTTAGTGTCACACTATAGGAGTCAAAGCGAAACCAATCAAGACTATAGCTACTGCTTTCATCATGAACTATTCGTCTCTAACCAAGGAATGCGGTATATTTTCCAGCATCTGTGAAACAGGGACAGACTAACTTGCTAACCTGTACATAGGATGAAATCCCAGGCCCTTAGTGGTTCTTGACCACACTGTGTGTTTCAATATTCATTAGCACAACCATGATTATGACTGGACTCTGCTGATTTCAAGAAAAACAATAGTGCATGTATATGGTGACTCCATCTTCAAAGAATTCCCAGATGTGAGCCTAGGATATGTTGCATGGATGAACACAGCGTGAACGACCGACCGTGACAGGATAGGCTTTGGAATAAAACGGCTTTGAATCCGGGTCCTAAACACTCACTGCCCCTAGGGGTGTCCATCCTTTTGGCTTTTCTGGACCATCTCCAAAGTTCACGCTGGCACTGATAATTTTGTGTTGGGCTACATCCACAGCCATCCTGGGCTGCTACGTGTGACCCCTGGGCCTTCATCCCTCCAGAAGCCTTTGGGAAATGATGATGACGTGTTTACGGGTAGAGTTGGGAGCAGGAAGATAAGGGAAACCCTGATTCCCAGCCCCGGTCTTGCTATGTTCCTTGATAGGAGGTGGCCAGAGAACTCCTCACCTCTCCCTGGCTCTTCAGGGTATGTAAAGCCCCCAGAGCACTACTGTATTCCAGGTGGACGCTGCTTTCTTGAAAACCATCTGAAGCCCACCTCAGGGAACCCATAGATTTTCCCCAAAACATTTCCCAAAGCTAAGTTGCTATGGATGCACTAATGCATAAAAACTGGCATCGGTGTCCATGGCTCACATATACTTTGAGGTTTAATATGATTGTATCATAATTTGATATTTCTATGGTTTATGAAGATTGTATTAATGTGCATAAAACTCCCACAATTTATTTTTTTTTTCCTGAAACCTAAGCTTGTTCAGGAATTTTGGTTCTGAAACTACTGAAAGCTACAGAGCCTTTCTCTAGCAAGAGGCGCATGTGACCAGAAACACTCCTATGTAACTTCCCCACCTCTGTGAGAAGCCCTGCTTAAGTGCTTCTATCCTGAGCAGTGGCCAGCCCCAAGGTGTGTGAGAATCAACTCCCATCTACCCTCCCGGCCATCATGACAAATCACACTTGTTTCATTCTTGTTGAGGCCACGTAAGACCTGTTTCCCATCTACTTGTGATTTAAGGACAGCGAATGCTGAAAGAAATTCAGGTATTTGGGTGTTCCATATTGTGAGGGGTTTTAGGATGAGCTAATGGAAATGGTACGTTAAAATAGGTTTAATCTGTTTTATTGATTATGCTTCCTGCCCTGTACATTCTGAATGTACTTCTTGGGGGGAAGGAGGGTGCATGTGATGTATGCACGTGTGTGTGCAGACGTGCAGATGTGCACGTGTGCCGAAGCCAGAAGAATATGTCAGAGTCCTCTTTCTCACTCATCTGCCTTATTTTCCTGAGACAGAGCTTCTCACTGAACCTGTTTCTCAGTTAAATTCTTTGACCAGCACAGGAAGGCAAAGGGTGGGCAAGGATGTAAACCTTTAAGTAGTGCCACCCAGAGGAAAGCCTGGGAAGTTCCGCTTATGGCTTTTCTTTGGCCCATTCAGGGACCAAGCAGTGAGTTTCCCCCATTTGGAGGTTGGAAAACGAAGCAGCCACGAGACAAAGAATAAGATGATTGGGCCCAGAGGGACTTGTCACTCACAGGTACCCCGTCCAGGGGGCTGCAGAGGGATTACAGCTGCCATTGTGGCTTCTGGAGAGTGAAGCGACAAAACAATGTCTTGTGGTTGCTAAGCAACCATTAGCCCGTCGCTGCCCTTTTCCATTAAACATTATCTACCTTCTTGGATTGTTTTAATTTATTTTTTTTAAACAGGAAAGGTAATGCAACAGAGAATTACCAGTGAGATTTAACAATGAAACTGCGTTTGAGGTCCTCGAATCAGTGCAGAGGTGAGCTTGCTCTTGGGTAGGATGTTTGACATTGTGACATGACTTCTGTCATGGTTTGATACAGGTGTCCCCCACAAACAATTGAATGTGTTCTGATAGATCAATCCTCAGCTGATGGAAGTTTGGGTTTTACAACCTCGATGAAGCTGTGTTGTTGGGGGCAGGCTTATGGGGTTATAAGCCAGCTTCCCCTTGCCAGAGTTTGGCACACCTTCCTGCCGCTGTTTGCAGTGCTGTGGCAGAGGTGATGTCCGCCCCTCTGCTCATGCCATCGTTTTCCCTGCCAGGATGGAGTCTCCCCTCGAGTCCGTAAGCCAAATAAACCCATTCCTCTACAAGCCACTTTTGTTTGGGTTCTCTCTGCGCAGCAACTAGAAAGCTGACTGCAACAACTTCCATTGCGTTTCAGCACCTTCCTCCTGGTTCTCAAAGCCAAAAATAATACCACGGGAGAAGTAACGATAGTCTGATGTCATAAACCCGAGATCTATGATCCAGTTTGAATACTTCGCCATCTTCCGCTAGGACTGGCCCCAAACTGCAGCTTGTCTCTAAGTAACGTCTCTTTCAGCAAAGTGATGTCAGGGGAGGTAGAGTTCTGGTTCTAGTCTTCGTCTAGCTGAGCAGAAGTGCATGGAACTCAACTTTTGTATGTATTGGTGGTTTCTGTACATAAAAAACTATGTACATCCTAGGTTTAAGAGAGACATTGATAACTTTTTTATCTTTTTATTGATAGCTTCCATAATTACCAGCCATAAACCATTATAATTCTCATATCTCTTCCCCCTCTCAATTAGTCTCTGATTTGTTTCGGTGTCATCATCTTTTCCTCCCATTGTGTGTAGGTATTATCAGGCACTGCAAAGTCATGAATATCAAGGCCATTTTGTGTCTGAAAGTTTACTCTGTAAGCAGTTCTACCCTTCCTTTGGTGCTTACAATCTTTCCGCCACCTCTTCTGAAATAGACCCTGAGCCTCAGGAAGTGTGATAAGAGATGTCCCAGTGCTGAACACTCCACTGTCATTTCTTCTCAGCACTGTGGTGTCTCTGAGTTATCCCAGTGATCACCACCATCTGAAAAAGAGAGGCTTCTCTAGACAAGAATGAGAGTAGCATTACAATAAGGGTATGAGCATTTTCTGAAAACCGTGCTCATAAGGCAGCTTGGTGGGCATAATATATACATTTAGCCAGACAACAGCAGGGCTCATGACCTCCCCCACCATAGGCTTTTGACTAGGTCTTCAGTACCAAGCATGCTTTCCCTCTGATGAAGTGGGCCTCCAGTCCAGTTAGAGAGCAGTTGGTTTCCCCCACAATAGACGTGCCACTATTGCCCCAGTTGGCACATTTGGCCTGGCTGGCCATTCTTAGGTTTGCAAGGTCCACTGCTGTTTATCACCATTGATGACTTCTCTCTTCCGTAGAGCTGCATGCAAAGCTTTTTCCAGCTTTCTGTCAGCTGTTTAACAGGGAGGAGGTTTCCAGCTCAGCTCCAGCTTGATTTCTCAGTGACCTGCAGCCCAAGCATATGGGGTCTTATCATCTCATTCTGGTGGACAACCAAGAGCCTTGGCAATGGCCTGTAATGTTTTGGGGGGCTCAGTAACCTCCCTGGCCAACAACTCACTGGGAAGTATCCCATCCCTGGCACTGAAGTTTTTCTAAACAATCTATGGTTTCTGAGTGTGCCATTAAATGAAGGAGAATATGCAGTGTTTGACTTTCTAGGCCAGAGTTACCTCACTTAGTATGATTCTTTCCAGATACATCCATTTCCCTGAAAATTTTACAATTTCAATTTTACAGCTGAATAGTATTCCCTTGTATAAATGAACCATATCTTCATTATCCACTCATCAGTTGAGGGACATCTTGGCTGGTTCCATTTCCTAGCTTTTGTAAATGTACCTGCAATAAACATGAATGAGCAAGTGTCTCTGGGGTAGTGACTAGAGTCATTAGGATATATGCCAAGGAGTGGTATAGCTGGTCATATGGTAAATCTATTCCCAGGAACCTCCACACTGCTTTCCACAATGGCGGTACCAGTTTACATTCCCGCCAACAGTGTAGAAGGGTTCCTATTTTCATTGACTTTTATAAGAGAATATTGAGGTGACCAATAAAATGTACACGATCAGGACCAGGAGTTACTTATGCCAGCCCATCACACACCATGCACATAGCCTGTCGTTTTTTTTTTTTAATTTCTCTATTTTCACATGTGTGTGTGGGGGGGTACATTAGGGCTTCTTGCTGCAAATAAACAACAGACATTTATACCCCTTTTTTGTGTCTACACATGGGTTCTAGGGAATTGAACCTGGGAAGACAGGCTTTGCAAGCAAGTGCCTTTATCCACTGAGCCATCTCCCTAGTCCCTGTGTTTTTGTTGTTTGTTTTGTTTTGAAGCAGGTTTCACTCTGTATCCCAGACCATCCTGGAGTTCACTGTATAGCCCAGGCTGGCCTCAGACTCATGGGTAAAATCCTCTTACCTTAGCTTTCCAAGTACTGGGATTATAGATGTGAACCACCACCCCTGGCTTTAGCTATTTCTAAAACTATCGGTGGATCCCTGTTTAGCTTAGGGGATCTTTCTAGGAAGAGATTCAGGGAAGGTTGATGGTTGACTGGGTGTGTGGCCAAGAGGCAACTAGGTTCCAGATTCATGTCTCCATTTCTCTCTCCGTGTGTATGTGTGTGTGTGTGTGAGTGTGTGTGTGTGTGTGTGTGTGTGTGTGTGTGTGTGTTGTGGCCTCTCTTGTTCTATTGCCCACCTTGAGATCCTGAGCCTTCCATGGGGTCTGGGGCTCAAACTTAGGTCCTGGGGCTTGATTAGCAAGTGCTTTATCCACTGAGCCATCTCTTCAGCCCTTAGTGATAGTGTATTCAAACTTTTCCTTCAGACTGATCAAATTGTCCATTCTCTCCCAGGCTCTAGAGCCTTTGAGACTAGAGGCCTGATTACCAGCTTTCTGGAATGCAGCGAGTTAGAAGGCAGTGTTCTCAACTCTAGCACATAAGTACTTCCTTTGCACAGGTTTGTCTCCCTCCCTCAACCATACCTAGTATCCCTCATTCCAGAGAGGATCTGGAAAGATGTCAACTTACAAGTTGAATTCCTCATTTTCCTGGTAGGAAACAATGCTTTTAGTATTACTTGGTGGAAGGAGTGAAATCGCTAAGTCCCATCCACTGTTTTGATGCAGAAATCCCTCTTCGTTTTCAAAATAGACTCTACTGTGGTATGATGCATGTACAATAAACCACATCCATTTCAAATGTACAATTCAGTGAACTTAGGTACAGGGCATTCCATTGCTCCCAAGAGATCCCTCAAGCCTCATGGTGTGCATCCCTCCCTTCCATGCTCCAAACAACCACTGATCATCTTTCTGTAGATTACTGTGTCTTGTTTAATGGTATGCAAATAGGTGTCATTCAGCCTCTTCACCACTGTGATAAATATTTGGGAGAATAACTTCAAAGGAGGAAGGGAGCATTTATTGTGACTCACAGTATTAGAAGTTTTAGTTCTTGGTTAGGCAGCTGGGCCTTTGTGAGGCAGGACATGATGGTGGAGATGCTCACTTCACGGTGGAAGCAGAGACAAGGTATGTCTTCTAGTGCACACCTCTATGACCTGTTGCCTTCAATTAGGTGCCTGCCTTCTAATTTCCACTCAATGTCATCAAATTATGAGTCCATCCCTGGATTAATCTATCAATGAAGTTAGAGCCTTTATAATCCAATCAGTTAATCCGTTCCCAAAAGTCTCACCTCTGAACCAAGCTGTCGACATATGAGCCTTGGAGAGGATATAATACATACCCAAACCACCACAAATGGAATCAAGATATATATATATATATATATATATATATATATATATATATATATATATATATATCATTATAATCATTATGTCTAGGTTTGTACTGAAGTCCTGGACCCCTCTCACAGATCCAAGCAGAGACAGAGACAGAAGCCCACCACCAGCACCTCAAGTAAGCACACGCCCCCTGTCTACCCCTGGGGAGGTCTAGGATGGTCCTTTGCTGGAACAGGCTTTCTTAGAAACTGTCCTTCCTAGAAGTTTGGTCTGTTACAATTAAATGCAAGAATGTGTAGGAATGTCCAAGTGGCCAGAGAGTTGAGATGTTTACTAGGAGAAAGGGCAATGGTGACCTGAGCATGCTTCCCAGGGTGGGCTTCATGGGAGCAGGCCAGAGCTTGCTGAGCCCTGTGCTTGCTGAGCCTTGTGCTTTTTCTGTGTACCTTGGCTATCTCTACTCAGCTGCAAGCTGGGTTGTTTCTCTTCACCAGTGTTCAAGAAAATATAAGAAAACAACATTTTTTCACAGAATATCTGGAATGCGTTTTGAAAACATCTTCCTTCCTCTCTTAGCTCCAAGCAGAATCAATGAGCATAAAGCCCTCCTGCTGCAGCCAGTGTCTAGAACTCACTGGGTCTATGAGACAGTGAGCCCCTGGGAAGAGGCGAGCTTGCTGAAGGAAAGGCCGCTGTGAACTTCCTCCCTGGTCTCCCACAACAAGGCAGAGACACCCCAAAGCCCCCTGTGAGTACAGAAATGCCCGCCTCCCGGTGACAAAATACTCCCTATCATTGTGGGCCTGAAGCAAATTGCAGGCCTTTGTTTTGCCTGCAGGATGACATAAGTTGGTGAGCCCTAGACAAGAGGACCTGGCCACAGTTACAAGACCAAAGGTTCCTCTTCCTGTGCGCAGTCATCACCGGCCCCACACTGCCACACTCTTTCTCTCTGGGGTGGGGTGGGGCAAGATGGCTTTGACACTGAGCCTGTGAAGGCGCAAAGAGAACCAGGGTTGCTTTGACAGTCGAGGGCTTATTGTTCAGCATGACACTTGGCGTCTGTCCTGTCATCTCTGAATGTGGTCTTCCTGGCTGGCCTTGGAGAGTCTCTCAGGGGTGTTTTGATAAAGCTTTCAGAGAACCTGAAAAATACTAGTAAGATTAAGGAGGAAAATGAACCATGGGGTGAGCCCCTACCAAAGAAAGAGCCAAGTTCCAACAGGGTGTCAGGGAGCAGGAAGCATTAAAAACACAAGCAGCATCTACCTAGCTTCTTTTATTTTTTATTTTGTGATGCATGTGTGCCTTGTGTCTGGGCACGCATGTTCACATATGTGTGGGCACAGTGTGTGCAGGTGCTTGTGTGGGGGACATATGGAGGCCAGAGGCCAATGTTGACTCTCCACCTTATTTATGGAGACAGAGTCTCTCATTAAACCCAGAATTCATTAATTCAGCTAGTCTGGCTAGCCAGCTGGCTCTGGGTATCTGCCTGTCCCTGTCTCCTGAGAGTTAGGATTACACATGCCCATGACCAGCCAGGCATTTGTGTGGGTTCTGGGAATCTGAACTCGGGTCTTCTTACTTGTGCAACAGGTATTTTACCAACTGAATCATCTCCCAGCCCATGCTTAGCTTCTTAATGTGCTCCAGGTCTATCCTTCAAGGGACCATTTGCACATTAATAAGTCAATTTAACATCACTGGGCATAACCAACCATAATCATATCAATCAATGTGCTACTTTCGAAGTTTCAGATTAGGCCAGGGTACCTTGCCTGTCTAGAGTCATGCTTCCACCCATCCTCAGTGGTGCCACCACTGAACCCTTTTTAAAAATTTATTATTATTATTATTATTATTATTATTTGCTTTATCAAGGTAGGGTCTCGCTCTAGCCCAGGCTGACCTGGAATTCACTCTGTAGTCTCAGGCTGGCCTCAAACTCACGGCGATCCTCCTATCTGTGCCTCCTGAGTGCTGGGATTAAAGGTGTGCGCCACCGTGCCCGGCTCACACCTACCTTTTCCATTTAACAATACTCTTTCTCATCTCTCACTGCTCCGCGCTTATCCATGACTGGGGTATGACATATTCATGCAAGAATTTTTCAGCAAAGAACATTTGCAGACATTCGTCCTGCATTTGCTACAGTGCAGGCATACTTCCTTGTATCCATTCATTCCATCTTTCCAACCACCATGTGTGAAAGGATACAGCCCATTTTGTAGATGAGTAAACTGAGGTGCTCTGATTTCAAGTCATTTACCCTAATGACAAAGCAAATGACACCCAATCAGAAGTAGGAAAGTCAAGATTGACATTCCGGTAGTCTAGTCAGTCCTGTGTCCCATCTCTAGGTCACACTCCCATCTGCTACCATGACTTGTTTTGCAGTTGTTTGTGGGGTTGAGAAAGGAAATATCAAAGACTAAAGGGAGCCAAGTATGGTGGGTGTGACTTATCTGCTACTAAGAAAAGCATGTTCTAGAGTCTGGAAGCTTCTGCTGCTCTAGAGAGATCATGGTGCACACCGTGATCCTCTGGCTCCCTGCTTCCCGCTGCTGCTCAGACATATTGTCAGGATGGCTTCTGACCATCCGGTATATGCCATGATCAAGCTACTCAGGCATCTTCACACCTCCCTGGGGAAGAATACAGCTAACTTTTCACTTTAATAAACTTTCTGAGGTCATCTACTTACAGTCACCTGTTCTCTATCTGCTACCTGGGAGTCAGGCAGGCCGAGATGTTCCACTGCCTCTGTTTGCACAGTGTTGGGTGCTAGATTATAAATGAAAATCTAATCTGTTCAGAAAGACCATGCCACATGGTTCATTTCAGGGGACTGTTAACTGGCACCTGAAGAAAGCAGCTGGATTCCCCAGGGGTGACTGGCCTCAGCTCTGTGGCCCCGGAAGCAGAGCTGGGCTGGGAGAGACCAGCTCGAGATGGACACAGTTGAGGTTCTGTCATGGTTTGATCCAGGTGCCCTCCACAAACAAATGAATGTGTTCTGATAGATCGATCCTCAGCTGATGGCAATTCGGGAATTAGAACCTTGCTCGACCTGTGTTGTTGGGGAGGGCTTACGGGGGTCATAAGCCAGCTTCCCCTTGCCAGTATTTGGCACATCTTCCTGCCGCTGTTTGCAGTGCTGTGGCAGAGGTGATGGCCACCCCTCTGCTCATGCCATCATTTTCCCTGCCAGGAAAATAAACCCATTTCTCCACAAGCCGCTTTTTCTCGGGTTCTTTCTGCGCAGCAACTAAGAAGCTGACCACAACAGGTTCTGCATGTGGTCACCTGTGCAATGAGTCCATCTCCTCCTGGGGTGCTTGGTGACTCACAAGAGGCTTCAAGGACAAAAGCACCACAAAGCAATATAAACTGTGACTGGGAGCAGGATGTGGGTGGAGATGAGGCTGGGAGACAGGGAGTGGGCCGGCAGCCATCCTCATGGCTCTGACTTCCTAACCCTTCTTTCCTTTCTTTTTGGCTCCGAAGAGGATTGAACATGTGGCTCACAGCTGACTCCTGCGGGCTCTCAGATAAACGACGAGAAGACAGGTGACACCTGCACACCTTTTCCCCATTTGGTGTGGATGGGGGATGGGCCAGCTGGCCTTGCCCCTCCACCCCCTTTATTTATGGAAGGTTTCACTCATCTTCCAACAGGAAGAGAAAGGGGGTGGCGGGAGAGAGGGAGACACTGGGATTATGTATTCAGAGACAGGAAGGGGTTCGGGTAAGCGGATACATATGCATGGGGGCTCTCTCTTTTCCCAGAGTCCTCTGCTTGTGGTCTGATCAGACTCCTTAAAGGTCGGGTAACTATTCACATCACATAGAACTACACTGAGCCTGGTCTTTTTCTACTGCTTTTCTTTTTGCGATCAGTGGATGCTGTTCCAGTTTTAAGACCAGGAGACTGAGGCAGCGAGTGGTTAACCTGTCCAGGTCTATCCAGCTGTGTAAGCGCAGAGTTGGGAAAGCAGATCCGGGGCTCATAACCGTAAACACCCCTTTCCACTGCTCTTCAGACCAGAAGAATTCCTGAGGCCATTTCACTGTGTTTTGAAACATCACTTCTAAATCACTTTCATAATTTGAACCTTTCCTTTTCGACAATTAGCTACGTATACTTAAATCCATTTGTTTTCAAAGGAATCTTGTTATTCCTACTAGAGGTGAAAAATCAGTATTTAAGTAGCAAGGAAACATAAATAAGTTCAACGGGAAGGATATTACTACGTTTTTGGTGGGTTCTACTGCTCACCCAAGACCCAGAGCACCGGGCACCTGGCATGGAGGAGACACGGGAGAACAGACAAGGGAGTCCCTTTCAGTGTGTCTTGTGTTTTGTGTTCCCTCTGAGACTCTGATCCAGTCCTGTTCCTAGACTCTGAGAAAGCCAATTACTTTAGAGATCTCTTCTCACCATTCAGGAAACCAAGACTCAGAGAGGGAACTGTTGTGCCCAAGAGCATGTTGGTGACCATGTCAAGAACAGCCTTCAGGATCCCTGACTCCTAAGCATCGTGACCCTCACCTCCATTTCTAGGCATATTTTCATACATGCCATGACTTCTGCGTTAATTCTTGTAACTTACATCTGGGCCATGGCTCTGCCACCTGGTCTTGCACTATGGCTTGTATGTTTTCACAGCTGTCACTGTCATCATGAGTAGAGCCCCTGGTCACGTGTGGTGAGGGACGGGCACTCAGGACTCCTAGACCTAGTGGCGTCTGTATTCAGTCTCTGTGGCTGACGTGTTTGCCCCTTTCGGTCTGCCAACCCACCTGTAAAAGAGAGGCTCCCAGATACACTTCAGAGGATTGTTGTTGGGATCCAAGTGAGGTCATAGATTTAAATACGTTTTGGTGAAAAATGCCGCTCTGAAAATGCAAGCTCATCTTCACTCTAGCACTCACTTCTCTGGCACCAATGAGTGATGAGAACTATGAAAAAAAGGGAAAGACATGTGAACCCACAAAACAGGACTCTCCAAGTTGACTGATGTGTTCTAGGACATGCGTGCTGGGTGCCAGGTACTGGCTGGAAATGAACGAACTGCGCTCCCGTGGGGTCTGCATGCAGAGATTCATAGTGGAAAAGACAGCTCAGTGCTTAAAGCCATGCGCTCCCTCCATGGTGCACACAGAGCACCAGTCTTACCTGGACTTAAATCCAACTGGGTCTGTCATCTGTTTTTCTCAATCATCCCATGACTTTACAGCCAGCAGATGCGGAGGAGGGAGTGGCTATTTCTGGGACCCAGCAAAGGGACTCTGAGGAAGGGGGCGGGTTGATTTGGACAATGGAGATAAGACCACAGTGACTGGGGCATCTGGGACAATTGTACACAAAGACTGACGAGCTTTGTAGACCCTGAGGTTAATGTTTCAGAGAATATGGTAATGAACAACCAATTTCCACAATGATCTCTGGGTGGAGGATTCTGTGCTCACTGTCTATCTGCTGGCCCGACTCTCCACCCACTCCTGACCTCTCCTCAGTGCTCCCCACCCCAGCCAGGCCTGCCTGCCTGGCACCTTATTCTAAGGCCTATCCATCTGCCACTTCTCATGGAGGGCTTTTTTTTCCCCATGATACTTACAATCTTCTAACATACTATTTTCTTATCTATCCTATTATCTATCATCTTTCTGATTATTTTCTATGGCTTTTCTTTGATTCCCCTCACACATTCGCTCATGTGTGCAAGAGTATTTTTATTTCTTCATTTATTTATTGCCTCAAATTCTGATCACACAGTTGGCAATAAATAGGCCCACTGAATTCCAACTCTGGGTTATCAAAGAAAGGTTAAATTGTAGTTTTTATACTTGAAAATGGAATGCTTAATTGGACTTTCTCCCTCATCATCTGTCCCATTCCTCTTGTGTCTGTGTGTAGATATTTCCATTCCCAGGACCCAAAGTCATTCATCTTTACATCTCTGCCTAAGCCAGGCTTGGCACATGGATGCGCTCCCAGCTGGGACCGCTCCCAGAGACTTCCCAAAACAATGTTTCACCAAGTAAGTCTCTCCTGAAAAACAGGGTTAGTATAGCTAATCGTGTGTGTGTGTGTGTGTGTGTGTGTGTGTGTGTGTGTGTGTGTGTGTGTGTGTGTAAGATAGACATAGCATATCAGATAGTTATCTTCATATGTATTTATGTGTGTATTTGTGTGTAAGTAGCCAAGATATGACTGACATAAAAGATAGACAATACAAGTATTGTAATTTTTTTATTTTTAAAATATATATATTTATTTAATTTGAGAGAGAGAGAGAGAGAGAGAGAGAGAGAGAGAAGCACATATATAGAGAGAATGGGCACATCAGGGCCTCCAGCCACTGCGAATGAACTCCAGATGCACGCACCACCTTGTGCATCTGGCTTTATGTGGGTCCTGGGGAATTGCCCTTCTGCTTTGCAGACAAATGCCTTAACCACCGAGCCACCTCTCCAGCCCCAAGTATTGTAATTTATTGATCTACACACATCCACTTAAAAATAATAACAACTGTAATGACAGAAGTTTCAAATTAGCCACTCAAAAGCTCTGCTTAATGTAAGTACTTTTTAGGACTACCATTGCCATGGTAACTTGAGGCTGGTCTTGGTCACTTTGTGTCCAGTTCTATTACAGCTGGTCAGCACAGTAAAGTCTAGGGTACAGAAAATTAAAACCTTTTTTTTTTCCTAAGGCAGTGAAATTACTTTTACTGATGCAAAGGAAACCTCTCGAATCTAAGTGTTTTTCTTCTTTTTTTTTTTTTTTAAAAAAAGGATAATTTGTTGGACATTAAAATAACAAAAGAGCTTTGAGAAAGGATTATGGGTTTCTGGTGTGTCACCACTAAGAATAGATGTACTTTATATCCGACTGATGTTGTAATCTTGCATTCTGAGGTAATGTTTTAGCTCTTTCTCTTCACATAAATAAAGATTTCAATGATAGCACTTCATTCCTTCTCTGGAGAATTCCTTCAGATTTCCCCTCTGGGACTCTCAGACTTGTAAACCATTTCACCGGGCAGGGCCTGCGGACAAATTGGATGCAGAACTTCTGTCGGGGGCAGGGAACTCATTACCACAGGTTTTCATTGCTACAAGCTTAAAAATGGGGAAGGGATTGAATGGGGCTGCTGGGCTGCGGATGGTTGCCTCCACCTGGAGGAGGAGAAATGCAGGTTTGAAATGCAGGGTTCAAAGTTCTCAAACCAAAAGGCACTTGTCCCTGGGATTTCTCTGAGCCCAGGGCTGGGGATGAATGCTTCCAATGGAGGAAAGAAAACACCTATGTCTACTAAGGGCCTGGTCTGCTAATCACAGGGCTCCTGTCCCCCAGGAACTCCAGGCCTAAGACTCCCTCTTGGCAGCATAGATTTAATTAGGGCTAAATCTCTAAAAATTCACACACACACACACACACACACACACACACACATATATATGTATATATATATATATATATATATATATATATATATATATATATATATGCCCTTCCATGTTAAGCTTTTGCAAAAACCTACTCTGGCTTTGAATATCTTTTGAAACCCCAAACAACTGTGTGTAAATAAAGGCCTGTTATTTACCAACATGGGAACAAAAAGCCCCTGGCACCCCCTGGCTTCCAGCTCGCTGAAGGACTTCCCTCCCCTGCATGGCCCACTTATTAACCTGATTGCCAACTTGCTTTATTATTCTCGTGCTCACCCTGAGCCCGGCCTTTGAATGCAAGGAAAAAATGGGCAAAATGGTGTTTATGCTCCACAGTTTTTTTTT
>PVHP010003739.1:0-76097 GCA_004024765.1 Zapus hudsonius
ACTGGAAAAACATCCTGAAGCTGAAACATACACTATGTATCCTAGCAAGTTTTCTTCTAAGTTTGAAACCAAGGGAAAGACCACAAATTTTCCCACAATGAGTTAGTCACTCATCTTTTATAACCGGCAGGAGCTGGAAAAGCCCCACTGTGCACATACTGAATGGACTGATTAGCACCGTGAGCTGGTGAATAATGAGTGTATAATACCAGTCAACAATAAAAAGGAATAGACTGTACATACAGGCCAAGATGGATAAAATCCTTAAATGAAGAAATTTAGGAATAATTCCACATAGTGTGTGATTCCATGTAAACAAAAGTTCAGTGTATAAAATATATCGCAAATTGGTGGGATTCACATTGGGTTAAATTCTTCTGTCCCCTCTTTCCTGATCCATTCCACTGAGGGCCGTCTTCATTTGGGATATCGATAGTGACTGTGGGGTCATGGATAAACCAGTCAGTTCATATGGGGATGACACTGACTCCCAATACACCTTTCCACCCCATGACTCTTACATTCTTTCTGTCCCCTCTTCTACAGTGCTCCTGAGCTTTGAAGACCTTGGTGTTGAGCTCTCAGAAACCTGTCATTTTCTGCTTGGATGGGTTTTTAGTCTCCTCAGTGTTTGTAGCCATCTTCCAGGAGAAAGATCTCTGGCTATCCTTGAGAGCGGCACTCAGATTTAACTTACCACTTCCTCTGTAATGATTTCTGTGCCCTTACAGGTATGATAGGGATGTCTCCTCCCATGCTAGACAATCAGCTTTCTCTTCTTTTAAATATATATATATATGCATATATATATACATGTATATATATATATATACATATATATATATCTTTATTATCCTTAATTAGACGCATTGTATGAGCAAATCTTATGATGGTGCTCCCATTTCCCTTCTCCCTGTTCCCAACCATCTTAGATCTCCCCAGTATTCACCCCCATATGTTAAAAAGTAGGTTCTATAATGAAGAGTGAGCAACTTTGATCAAAGGGTATAAACATACACATTGAGATGACTTTTTGATGGGCATAACCTCTCCATTTAGGCAAAGAGCAGTGTAAGATTTATTCTGTTTTGAATTGTCTTTAATGACTAGCCATGTTGCTATGTTTTTATGTGTTTCTTGGCAAGATCACATGCTATGGTGCTGTGTGTCTTCTTTAATGAAATATATACTGCAGTCTTTTGTCATTTTGGGTTTTTTCTTTCTCTATTTTTGTTTCTTTGGTTATTGAGTTGCTTGGGGACTGAATAAATTCTGTAATAAAATTTTTATGAGATATATGATTTGAAATATATATATATATATATATATTGATTTTTATGTAATGGCTATAATGGATTTATGCTAACAAAATGGAAAATAATATTTAGAAATGTCCAGTATATTCATTAATAAAAGTTGCACACGAGGCTACAAAATATGTTCTTCATCTAACCTATTGTATCTTCTTCCCAGGAAGCAAAAGATGGTCTCATGTAGTCTCTACATCAAACTTAAATTTTGGATTTCTGGGAAATATGAAGACCTATCTCTCATTTCCAGATCTAGTGATCTATGAACTAAGGCAAAATTATCAAGTTGGCTCTGAATTGTTTTAGAGATCAAACCTCCATACATTATTGAGAGATAGGTATCAAATCTTCTCAATAAACTTCCATACTAGAATGAAAGAAACCCCAATCATTAGCCAACTGAAAAGGCCTTGTTCAGTCCTACCAGAAAACTGCTGTCCAATCTACAGCCATATGACCTGGAACAATTCCAATCTCATCTGATCCTGGAAGCTAAGCAAGGTTGGGCCTGGTTAGTACTTGGAGGAGAGAAAACTCTTGTCTCCTGTCTGTTACAGCTCCAATTTCTAGAAGAATTGTTCTCTTCCATCTTTTTTTTTGTAATGACCATTCTAAAACTTTGTTGGCATTGATATTTCCAGGTGTATATGTGGAATTCACAAGGCTGTTTTGGTATTTTAAATGTATGTCTCCATTGACTCAGGTATTAAAATTACACTTATAACTTGGATCTCCAGCCACCTAGCTGGAGGAGGTATAACAGGAGGCAGATATGAATTCCAGCCCAAAGGTGTAATAAAGCACTTTGAGCTCTGAGGAGTCCAGCGTGCTGCTGCTGTTTCATGTTTATTGCTTCTTGGCATTTGGTATTTGCTAGCTGTTTGGTTGTTTCTCTATCAGCTTGGATTTATGAAAGGGATCCAGCTTCTTCCAAAACTCATGGAATGTCCCTTGAACCTGTAATCCTGAAGTAAATCCCATTTCTCCCATACACTATGGTGGAACTGTCTACTACAGTTGTTTTATAGAGTATTATTTATTTGAGTTGTTTCATTTCTTTGTTTTCTTTTTTAAGGTAGGGTCTCAATCTAATACAGGCTGACTAGTAACTCATTCTACAGTCCCAAACTGATTTCAAACTCATTAAAATATGTCTACCTTTGCCTCCAGAGTGCTGGGATTAAAGGTGTACACCACCATGTCCAGCTCTGGTTTTAGATATGTGTAGTATATTGATTCTTGGAAAAATATCAGTGACTTTTGCTTTGTTGTTTCTTATCACTTCCAGTGCTGGTAGAGACTCTAAAAATATTCTTCTTAGAGAGAATTTGCACATCTGATTTATTCTTTCCTCTTAGCCTCATGTTTCCTTCAATTTAATGATTATATCTGGACTGCCATTATGAAGGATGTATCTATTTCATTTTTAAATTGCAAACAAATCACACTAACTACAAGCCAACTGATGAATTCTCCCACCATCTACACAGAGTTTATGAGCCATTAACATGGGCTGACTATATTAAGATAGGTTGACTCTAATAAAATAGCTGTCTTAAACCCATGCCTGGAATTTCCTCTCCATCTCAATAAAACAGGAACCCCTTTTTCTGGTTAAAAGGTGCAGGCCTTTTCCTGGTTGGGAGTTAAGAAGTTCAAGGTGGACATATGTGGATATAGTTGATGATTAAAAAGAATAAAGAATCAGAATGTAAGGATCCTGCTAGGAACACCATGGTGACCACCATGGTGACCAAGTCACTCTGACTCTGTACCTGTGACTTAATACTCATTGTTACATTGCTTGCCCTGCTGGGGAAAATTACATATTACAACAAAAGAATGATTAATGAGTTTTTTCCTTGAAAATATGTTGGAAATATTGCTCGGGGCTGCTCCTTGCCAAAAGCCCACTCAGGCAGCACAGGACAATCCTGGTTGCCAGTTCTTTTTAGTAAAGACTCTCCTTTTTAACTATATTGAGTGTGTTGTGCCTCAGTTTACTCAAGACCTCATATTTCTGTCATTTTCCTATTTTATTAATGGAATTCTTGGACTAAATGTGGTCTTCTAAAAACATATTTTTCTAACAAACTACCTAAAATAAGACCTCATCAAATTTGTTCTCCTACCTAATGTAGCATTTTAGTTATTCAATTTTAACCTTTCCAGGTTTCCACCTCCCCTTGAGAACGTAGCCAGCATGTGACAAGTGTATACTATAGTACCCAGCACATGGGAATACTCCATGATTACGTACTAAAATGGTTGATGGATAAATGACCATATATATATATATATATATATATATATATATATATATATATATATATATATATATATATTTCAGTTAAAGCATATTTCATTTCAGAATTATAGTTTTTAATATATCTTGAACTGTTCTTTCTTGATAGTTTAAAAGCAAAGTAAGTACAGAAATGGGAAAAATTAGCTATACTAAAGGTTCTACAGTTTCTTTTTAGTCATGTTGGAACACATGACATGGAACAGGACACTCTATTTTTAAAGGTAGGGAATCAAGTTGATGAACATCTTGCACCATCCTCTTCTTCACAATCAACTTCCAAATAAAGTTCAATAAACTCTTTCCCTGATAATTCTGGTTTACTATTCCTTCCTTGATTTTCTAGTGGAATCTGAAATAATAGTGCTTCCCTGCAAATTTTCACTGTCAACAATAGAAGGAAATCAAGAAGAGTTTTCTTTCATATAGAAAATTGGTTTAAAACAATACTGGGCTTCTTGTATGTGCCCTCATAGTTTTCAGGGTATTATCAGAATTAGTAAATGAATAAAATTCCTGGAAACATTGCAAAATTTTCAAGGAAGCACCAAATTTTAAAAAAATGTAAATTCTCAGGATACATATTGAAGTATGTTACATGTTCATCAAATCAATTGGATAAGTGAAGATAATACTGTTAATCAAATGTAAAGTTTTTTTGTTTTTTTTAAATTTATTTTATTTATTCATTTTCAAGCAGAAAGATACAGAGAGAGAGAGAGAGAGAGAGAGAGAGAGAGAGAGAGAGAGAGAGAGAGAGAGAGAGCACACCAGGGCCACCACCTTGTGGGTCTGGGTTATATGGGTCCTGGGGAATTGAACCCAGGGCCTTAGGCACTGGAGGCAAGTGCCTTTACCGCTGAGCCATCTCTCCAGCCCAATCAAATGTAAAGTTTTAAGAACATAGATTATGTGATATATGGATCTATCATTTTTGTATGATATTAAAATTAGTTATTTATATAAAGTTGGCTTTGTTCCCCCCTGGTATATAATATAAACCATTGCAAGACCTGATTCTCCCAGTCTTCTACATGTGATTCTAAATATTTTATGTACTAACACATGCCATAGGACTATCAGTTCAATTTTATTAAATCATGTAATATAAAGCTTTTTCAAGATTTGGAAAAGTGTCTTTCTTCAAAAGTTTTCCATTTCTAGACATGTGATTAATGGCTAGAGGCTAGGTTGTCACATGGAGCATCTTGAGTAAAATATGGGAGCTAGAATTTTCCTAGTGTTTATATATAGAAAATAAAACAAATTTATATAAATATATTAATTGATATGTAGGTATTCTAAATATAAATATTTAATATATATATATTCCATCATCAGAAATATGTATTTTAATGGTAATATGTGCATACATTTCCAGGGAGTAAACAAGCTCTGAAATGATGACATTTATCACTCATTAATTTTGGTGATGTCATAATTAAATCTTTCACAAGAAATAGCCTGGAAATAAGTGGGATGATATATTAATTCCTGTGCTTGCACGGATACGTATCTAAGTGTTCATTTGTGTTTATCTAACAAATAAGTCTCTTCAATAATGAAAGCTATACCCCTCATCTCTTGCTATATGGAAGATGTGTCTACACTTCCCAAATGATCCAGTGAAGTACCCCACCACACAGAACTCCAAAGAATGAGAAAGTTTTTCCCAACATCAAAGCCAGAATTAACTCAAACTTGGATTCAGATGATTCATGATGTCAGAGAAGAAACCAATCCTTAGGTCTGATCTATCAGAGAAAAGAAAATTCTCACTCTGAGAATGAGGTGCAGGCAAGTTCATGATTCTGAAAATTATAGGCAAAATGGTAGAAAATGAATTGAGTTAAACCCATGTATTTGCTCTTGCATACAAAAAGTTGAGTTGTTTTATGATTTTTTTAAACATTTTCCTTTTATTCTGCTGATGACAGCCTGATCTCTGTCGATAACCATAAGTTGTCAGAGTCTCCTGGGCCATACAACTTTGTAAATCAAACCTAAAACCCTTGGATTTGGTACCTACAGTCAATTTGGTAAAAGAAAAATGAACATCTAGTCACTTGAGCTGTGGATAATTTGTTTTTTGTATTACACAGCACAATCTACTTCCAAGTGAAATATCATCCCACTTGAGAAAAATCCAAGGCTTTGCATTTCCTTGGTGAACTGATCTCTGCCCACATGAACCCCAGAGCCTAAATTCTTTGCTTGCTCTGAGGCGACCCCAAATGACTTTCTCAAGTAATTGTTCTGCATTCCTTTTCTCTAAAAAGTTGCATTTCTCTTTCTCTCCTTCTATTGAGGTTTTTGTTAAAACACAATTTTACTAAAGTGCCTTTCCTGATATATATGTCAATGATCTCAACTCTCTTCTGCCCTTTCTCTTTCCTACTTTAACTGTTTTCTTTTCTATTCCTTGCAATAATCTAGAAATGCCATTTATTTGTGTTTGATCATTGCCTGCCCTCTGCTACTAGAGTGTAAATTCTGTTAGTTCACCAAGTGTTTTTCTCCACTCTTCTGTCAATACTTCCATGGAGAACATGTTATTGACTCCATCTGACAGTGTGCATGAAAAAGTATAGATACACATTGTGAAGTATGTCAAAATATAATACCTCTATGGCACACTTGTGACTGAGAGCCAGAACTGTTGTATAGATTATTGTTTTCAATAATTAAAAACATTTCCAGGGAGAAAAATCTGTCCTTCCTGCCAATCATGAAAGCTGGATTGTTTACTTCTAAATGGTACAGTAAATTTACACTGGGGAAATTGATGGAAAGCAGAAATCTCACAAAGTGAAATGTCATTGATAAGAAACAATAGCTTCTTTAACATTAGCCATAAATATTTTCATGTAGAAACAATCTATTTAGAAATTCAATGTATATTTTGAAAGAAATAGTTGGTGAATTTGTTATAACTAAGTTTCAGAAGTCTGTGATTCTTATTGGTATTTCTCTGAGAATAGAGATCAATATTGGTTATAATGATCATGGCTGATGGCAATGCAATAAAGTTGCAAAAGTGTTCAACCTCCTCAGGCATCAAGCAAATTAAAACCATTTAGAGATTCCATCTCACTCAAGAAAAATGTTAGTCATCAAGAAAACAAATGATAAGAAATGATAGCCAGGATGTGGAAAAGGGGGAATCTTTCTTCATTGTTGGTGGGAATGTAAATTGGTACAAAACCTATGGAAATTAGTGTAGAGATTTTTCAAAGGGCTAACAATGGAACTATCATATGACACAGCTATTACACTCCTAGGTACTTATCCTAAAATGGAGATACTTGTACATCCATGCTCATTGCTGTTCTATTCAAACAGTTAGGAAATGGGAGCCAGCCTATGATGTCCATGAATGGTTCAATGTATAGAAACAATCTGGTACATGCACACAATGGATTTTTATACAGTGATTCAGAAAAATAAAATTATAACATCCATAGGAAAATGGATGAATCTGGAATATATAGAGACAAAACCATTTCAGGCTCAGGGGATTGAAACTTCATTTTTTAAAAAGTTTATCTAGTTAAATAGCAATAACTGTACCTGAAGACCAAAAACTGAGAATGGATCCACGGGGGTCACATTAAAAGGAAGAGAATAGTAAAACACATAATGTGAAAGTGGAAAGGTGGTTAATTTGGGTTGGGGCAAGGGATGGAGAAAGAAGGGGTGGGAGAGAAGGTTAACTAAATCTAAGTATATATGAAAAAGCTGTACAGAAATTAATACCTTGAAGGCTAACTAAAAATATAATTTAAAAAAATAGTTGAATGGGAAGTGCCCCATTTTGGTGGATAATACTATTCCCAAGAGGCACATGAAATTAAATAAAAATTCTTCTTCCAAGGAAAAAAAAATATGTCACCCTGCTAATTAGTGGCCCCAGAAGCCTCCAGTGTTGCTTTAATTCAGGTCTCCCTCACAAAATTATGTGTTCTGATTTCTTTTTTTAAAATTAAAATCTTTATTATGGCAATTTTCTTTGGAGCCCAGGTTCTTGCTCCCCATAGAATTTTGCCATGGATCCCTTCCATTTAATGGTTCCTTGTCACTAAGCAGATCTCTTAGTCAATCAATAAGCCATTGATTACCCTCCTAGGTTTAGCATCACTATTGCACAGATGAGCTCTTCTTGACTTGCTGATCACTTCCATATAGGAGTGTGTTCAGCATTCTTGTGATGACTGTCTATATTGTATATCAGTGGTCTCTGCTTTCTCCAAATATCATTGACCAATTTCCCCTGGCAGCTCATGTAACACCTTCCAGCTCTACACATGGGAGCTGGTTACCATTCTGGATCCAGCAGGAATTCTTGGTGTTCTTTGACACTCTGTGATTCCTTTGGCTATAGAGTCTCTTACCTTAGGCCTGGTGCAGGTATTCAAGAGCTTTGACAGAAGTATATAAAGTTTTGCACCTCATGAGTCTCTTTGAACAACAGCTCAGTGTGGGAAAGAACCAATAACTGGGACAGGGAGATGCAGTCCTGAGCAATTATTCCTGAGGTTAGGCTTCTTCTGATTCTATCCAAGTCCCCTCATACCAGGTGTTGCCCACAGCTTCCTCAGGAGCTTAGTGTATGAAAGCTAGGGTTTTATGGTGTCAATTTATTATTAGTTTATTGTATGAGTCCCCCAACTTCCATTTCTCCCTTCCAAATTCTTTCCATCCCCTATCTCAGTCTCTCCATTCACTGATAGGTTTTCTTAATGTTCAGGCTTAACCTGGTTAGGAACCACAAATGAGGGGAGAATATGTAGTGCTTGGCTCTCTGCTCTTGTGTGAGGTTGCTAAGAATGATCTGCTCCAAGTCCATACACTTTTCTTTAAATTTCATTATGGCGTTTTTCCTTTCAGCCTCATAGAATTCCATAATGTATATGTATCACAACTTTTATATCAATTTGTCCAGTAATTGACATTTGTGTTGATTCCAATTCTTTGCAATTATGAATTGAGATCCTATGAACATGTTAGAGCAAATGTCTTTGTGCTTCGTCAAGGAAACTTGAGGGCAGATGCCTAGTTAAGGGATAGCTCCGTGTGCAGGTACCTCTATATCCATTTTGTTCAGGAGCATCCACACTTCTTTCCAAATTGGTTGTACAACTTTGCATTCCCTCCAGCAGTAAATGAGGGTCTCTTTTTACTCACATCCTTGCCAGCATCTATTCTTGGTAGATTTTTTTAATGATTGCCATTCTGACTTTATTAAGGTAGACTGCCATTGTTGTTTTGATTTGCATTACTCTGATGACTAATGACATTGAACATTTTCTAAAATGGGAGTTGGTCATTGGTCTTTGTAATTTCTAGATATTAGATCTCTATCCATGTTGTAGCTGATGAAGATTAACCCCAGTTTGATGGTGGTCTATTGGTTTTGATTATCTGTACCAAATGCTTATCTGTACCAAAGCTTTTTAGCTTGATGAGATCCCATTGGTTAAGTGATTGTTGCACTTCCTGTGCTATCAGAAATTTGTTCAGAAAATTTTTCCTTTTCTGTATCTCATAGAGTGCCCCCAAATTTTTCTTCCAGTGTTTTCAGAGTTTTGGGTCTTAACATTGAGCTCTTTGATCCATTTTGATTTGATGTCAGACCCAGCCTGGCTATATATCTGAGAGCTAAGTTTTAATAGGCATCCAGATGAGAGCCTGGAGCATGGTAGCTTATGTCTTTGTTCCTAGCACACCTGTGCCCCCCAGGAGACAGAGGGATGGCTGACAGCTCTAAATCTTGTTTACAAGTGCTAATAGGTTTTACTCCTGCTGGCTGAGTTTTCTTAGCTGTGTTCCTGTTTACTGAGCCCCCTTTGTGTAAGAGATAAGGCAATGCAACACATCCCTAGATTGTATATAAGGTTGGATGCTGAAATAAAGTTTTGAGATCTGCTCGGACACTTCTCCCAGCTGCGAGTGTATATGGGGCTCCGGCTGCACGCTCACCTTTCCTTGATTGAGCCAGGTCTCCTGCTGGCCAGAGACTAAGGCTCATTTAGCAGGGGGCCAGGGACCCAAGCAGTAACCGACATCTGGAGAAGTACCCGACATGATTTTTGTGCATGGTGAGAGGAGAAGGTCTAGTTTCATTTTCTTGTATCTATCCAACTTTTCCAGCACCATTTGTTAAAGATGCTATCTTTATGCCAGTTAACATTCTTGGCATCTTTGTCAAATATGAAGTGACTCTAGTTATTTGAACTTAGGGTAGGGTCTTCAATTCTGTTCAATTGATCTCGGTCCATTTTTGTGTCAGTACCATGCTATTTCTGTTACTATGGCTTTGTAGTATATCTTTTAGGTCGGGTATGGTGATACCGCCTAACGTGCTTGTTTTACTAAGGAAGGCTTTGGATATCCAAGGCCTTTTGCTATTCCAAATAAATTTGGAGATTAATTTTTCTGTCTATGATGAATGAAGCTAGTATTTTATTGGTATTGCATTGAATCTGTGTGTAGCATTTAAGAAAATTGCCATTTTCATGATATTTATTCTAGCTGTCCAGAAACATGGGAAATCTTTCCATCTTTTCACATCATCCTCAATTTCTTTCTTGAGTGTTTTATGTTTTTATTACACAAGTCTTTTACTTCCTTGGTTAGTGATATTCCAAGCTATTTGATTGTATTTGTGGCTATCAAAAATGGGACTGTTTCACTGATTGCTTTTTCTGTATGCCTGTCATTTACACACATGAAGGCTACTGACTTTCATGTGTTAATTTTGTATCCTGCCACATACTAAAATTGTTAATCACCTACAGTAGTTTGAAGGAACTGACCTTTAGGTCTGATACACATAGGATCATATCGTCTGAAAAAAGGGAAAGTTTCACTTCTTTCTTTCCAATTTGTATTCATTTTATGTCTTTCTCCTGTCTTATTGAATGGGCTACAACTTCAAGGACTATCCTGAAGATCAGTGGTGAGAGTGGGCACCCCTGTCTTATTCCCAAATTTAGTGAAGATTCATTGAGTGTGTCCCCATTGAGTATTATTTGGGCTTTAGGAGTTTTGCATTTGGTCTTAATTATGTTGAGACATAGGACCTCTATTTCAAGTCTTACACGTATTTTGATCATGAAGCGGTGTTGGATTTTGTCCAAGTCATGCTCTTCATCAAATGAGATAACCATATGGTTTCTGTGGCTAACTTTATTAATGTGGTGGATTAGGTTGATTGATTTCCATATGTTTAACCAACCCTGCTTCCCTCGAATGAAACTTACCTGTTCAAGGTGGATAATACTCTTAATGTGTTCTTGGATTCAGTTTGCAAGATTTTTATTCATAATTTTTGCATTTAAGTTCATCAGGGATATAGTTCTATTGTTTTCCTTTTGGGTTTATCTTTGTCTAGTTTAGGTATTAGAGCGATGTAAGCTTCATAGTAGGAGTTTGGAGTTATTCCCTGCTCTCGGATTACTCTAAAAAGCTTCATAAAGAGTTGTTTCAGTTCTGTGATGAAGGTTTGGTAGAATTCGTCTGAGAATACATCAGGACCTGGACTTTTCCTTCTGGGGAGGTTGTTTATTCTATTTTCAATTTTGATCAATATGATAGGTTTCTTTAGGAGATTTATCTGTTCTGTGTCTAGTTTTGGCTTATGGAAAGTATCCAAGAATTTGCCTCTTTCTTCCAGATTCTCCAATTTAGTGGAATAGAGGTTTTGGAAGTATGTCCTTATAATGTTTCCGATTTCAATGGTGTCTGTTCTGATTCTCCCCTTTTCATTTCTGATTTTGTTCATTTGGGGCTTCTCTTTTTTCCATTTGGTTATATTGGACAAGGGTTTCTCTATATTGTTTATTTTTTCAGAGAACCAGCTCTTTGTTTCATCAATTTTAAAAATTGTTTTCTTAGTCTCTAATTCATTGATCTCTGGTCTGATCTTAATTATTTCTTTTTGTCTTGAGCTCCTAGGTTTGGATTGGTCTAACTTTTTCAATGCCTTTAAATGGTTAGTTAGGTTGTTAATTTGAGATCACTCTGTCTTTTTTATGAATGCATTCAATGCTATAAATTTTCCTTTAGGACTGCCTTTATTGTGTACAATAGGTTCTGGTATGATATATTTCATTATCATTTAGTTCAAGAAGTTTTTCAGTTTCCAATTTAATTTCTTGAACAACACATTATTTGCTTAATAGTGTATTGTTCAATACACAATAGTTGGTGTAATTTCTGTTTTTTCTCTCATTCGTTATTTCCAGCTTCAATGCATTTTAGTCAGATATGATACAGGGTGCTACCTCAATCTTCTTAAATTTGTTGAGGGATGTTTTTGGTCCTAATATGTGGTCTATTTTGGAGAAGTGTGTGAGCTGCTGAGAAGAATGTATATTCTGTAGATTTAGGATAGAATGTTCTGTAAACATATGTTAGGTCCAGTTGATCTATGATGTTATTGAGTTCTATTATTTCACTGTAACTTTCTGTTTAGATTATCTGTCTAAAAATGATATTGGTGTATTAAAGTCTCCAACTATGATGAACAAGGAGAATATTTCTGTTTTGTTTTCCATTACTTTTTGTTTTATGAACTTGTGGTATACCTGTATTTGGTGTATACATATGTATGTTGGTGATATTCTTTTCTTGGATTGTTCCCATGATGAGTATGAAGTGTCCTAGATTGTCATTTTAAATTGATTTTGGTTTGAAGTCTATTTTGTAAGATATTAGTGTAGAAACCCCTGCTTGTTTTTTTTTTATTTCTTTTAAATTGGAAGATCATTTTCCATCCTTTCACCCTGAGAAGGTTCCAGTCTTTAAAGTTGGGTGAGTTTTTTGGAGGCATCAGATAGAAAGATCCATTTTTCTGATTCATCTTGTTAACCTGTGTCTTTTTATGGGAGAGATAAGATGATTAATATTCACATTTATAACTGTGAGGCTTGACTCAATCCCTGCCACAGTGTAGGGTTTATGGGATTTGATGCTTGTCTTATTATTTTGTCTCCTCTAGGCTTGTTTATTGTACCCAGCTTCTGGAGGGATCTTGGGAATGGTTGCTTGGGTCTTCTGTGTTTCATATTTCATGGAGAATTCTCTGTAGATTTGGTTTACTGTGCATATAGTTGAGAGCTAGCTTGTATCTTGAAATATTTTCCTTTCTCCATCTATTATGAAGGATACTTTCACAGGGTACAATAGTTTGGTTTGAAAGCCAAAGTTATTTAGGCTTTGAAGTATGCCATTTCAAGCCCTTTTTGCTTTCATGTTTTCCATGGAGAATTCTGGTGTAACTCTGATGGGTATGCCTTTATATGTGATTAGTTGTTTTTCTCTTGCTGCATTTAGAACTCTTTCCTTGTTTTAAATGTTTATGGTTTATCTACAATGTGTCTTGGGGAGTTTCTTCTTTGGTCCTGCTTGTTTGATGTTCTGTGAGCTTCCTGTATCTGGATGGGATTCTCTTTTGCTAGAGCATGGAAATTTTCCTCAATAATTTTGTTGAATATATTTTCTAAGCCTTTTTCCTGGATTTCTTTCCTCTCTGGTACCCCCATGATCCAGAGGTTTGGTTGTTTAAGGGTATCCCATAATTCCCTCATATTTTGTTCACATGCTTGTTTGAACTTATCCAAGTGTTTGTTATCCCAATCTATTTCTTCTGCTTTGTCTTCCATGTCTGAGGTTCTATCTTCCAGGTTATTAACTCTGGTAGTGAGGGAGTCTAGAGATGTTTTAAATATATCCATTTGATTATGCTTTTCCAATAGAGCTTTTTGAATATTGCCATCTCTATGTTGAGCTGCATTTTCATTTCAAATGTTGTCTTACTTAATGCTTCCTGGTACTCATTCTTGTATTTGATTATGTCTTCATTTAGTTTAGCCAGCTGATATTTGAACTGCTCATTGACTGTTCTACTAAGGTCCATCTGTTTTTCCTCCATTGTGTTAAGTCTGGTGGCAAAGCTTGTGATCTGGTTCTGCACATTTCTACTTACATTATCAATTTTTGCTTCAATTTCCATTAATGATCTAGATATGGACTCCATGAAGAGATGCCCTGAACATGTTGTCATCTCCTCCTGGGCTTGAATCTGTGCTCTTTCTTTTATATTTACAATGTGGACTTCCATAGTGGGACTAGGTAAACTTGGTATGGGGTACTCTGCCATTGTGTCCTTTTTGCATTGAAACCTTCCCAGGTACAGATGAGAGATTGGTTTTCCACAGGCCCTCAGCAGAAGTGGGGACCTTATCCAAGTTTGTGTCAAGTACTGGTCTGGGCATATGCTTGGTTCCTCTAGTGCCAGGAAGTGTGGTGTATTCTCAAAATTTCATTAGCAGGAGCAGGAGGGGCTTGACCAGCCAGAATTTATGATGGGTTGTTGGGGTCAAAGAACTCAAGGGCTGGTTGGGGAGTCAAGCAAAGCTCCCTACCCTGACCTCACCTTGGGCCATGGATCAGTAGGCTGGGTCTCCAGGGCAGTGGCCAGTAGGAGGCCAAAATACATGTCTCTAACCTGGTCTCACCTGAAGTCAGGGAGTTATTGGTCAGAAACCTGGGTGCACCGGTTCATCTTTATAGCTTAATGCCACTCCATTGGTATATATGCCATATCTTCCTTACCCATTCATTAGTTTAAGGGCCTATTGTGTGATTCCATTTCCTAACTATTGTGAATGGAACAAGTATCTTTATAGTAAATTGTATTAATTAGGGAATATGCCTATTAGCAGTATAGTTGGGTTAAATGATAGATCTATTTTTAGACTTTTGAGAAAACTCCATTCTGATTTACATAGTATCTGTCCAAGTTCACATCCCCAAAAAGAGTTATTAATATTTCCTCTTTTTCCAAACCCTCACCAGCATTTGTTCTGTTTTTTTTTTAAATTATAGCCATTCTAACTAGAACAAGATAAAATCTCAGAGAAGTTTTAATTTATATTTTACTCATGGATAGGTAGAGTGAGTATCTGAGCATCTCTTTAGATGTCTATTGCCCATTTGTATTTCCTTCCATGAGAACTCTCTATTCAGTTCATTTCCTTGCAATTTTTTTTTTTACTTGGATGGATTTTTTTTAGTTTTTTTGAGGTCTTTATATAATTTAGATATTAAACCTATGTATGATGTAGACTTAGAGAATATATTCTTCCCTTCTGTAGGTTGCCCATTGGCTCTGGTGGTGGTTTGCTTTCCTTAACAATAGCTTTTTAATTTCATGACAAACCATTGATTGAATGTTTATGTTATTAACTAGATTACTGAATTTTATTCAGAATGTGTTTCCCTATTCCTACACCTTGAAATATTTTCCCTATATTTTCCATTATTTATTTCAGAGTTTCAGTTTTTTAACTTTTTGTCTTACTAGAGTTATTGATCCATTTAGAGTTGATTCTTGTAGAGTCTGAGAGAGGGTCAAGATGCTTTCTTTCACATGTAGTTTCTCAGTTTCTCCAGCACCATTTGTTGAAAATGCTATGTTCTCCAGGGTGTTTTTTAGTCTCTTTATCAAAGATCAGGTGGCTGAAGTTTCTTGAATTTAAACCTGAATTTTATATTCCATGCCATTGATCTATGTATATGTCTTGTGCTGCATTTATTTATTCATTTATTTATCATGCTATTTTTATTACTGTGGATCTGTGGTATATTTTAAAGTCACATATGGTGGAGACTATATATATATATATATATATATATATATATATATATATATATATATAATTTTTTTGCTGAGGTCATGTTTTGGTGTCTGGGTCTTTTGTGCTTCCATATGAACTTGGAGATTTTTTTTTCTATTTCTGTGAAGAATGCTGCTGGAATTTTGATTAGATTTCATTGAGGCTTTACATTGCTTTTGGTAAGATGACCATTTTCATTATACCAATTCTTTTAATTCAAGAAAATGGGATATATTTCCATCTTCTTGGGTTTCTTCAATTTATTTCTTTACCATTTTAATGATTTTTATTTATTGTAGAGGTATTTGACTTCATTAGTTACGGGCATTCCAAAAAAAATATTTTTTTGTGGCTCTTGCAAATAAAACTGTTCCTATGATTTCTTTCTCAGTATGTTTGACATTGGTTTATAAGAAGGCTACTAAAGTTTTTCTGTGTTAAATTTATATGATGCCACTTTTCTGAAAGTGTTTATTAGCTCTAGGAGTTTTAAAGAGTCATATTATGTGCAAATAAGGCTAATTTGACTTCTTCCATTACCATTTGTATACCTTTTATTTCCTTTTTTATCACTCTAAGTCTTCAATTACTATGATAAATAGCAGTGGGGAAATGGGCACCCATGTCTTATACCAGACATTAATGGAGATGCTTCATGTTTTCCCCTATTGGTGTCAGATTGGCTTTAGGTTTGTTATACTAATTCCTTCCTATGTTAATATTTGTTTTTCCATACATACTCTCTAGCATTTTATCATGAAGAAATGTTTATATTGTCAAGAACATTTTCTGCATCTATTGATATGACCATGCAATTTCTGTTCTTTTTTTTTTCATTTTTTATTTTTTTGAATCACTGTCTAACTATAGCCCAGGGACACCTGGAGCTCATTCTTGGCTTGTCTCAAACTCATGTTTATCTTCCTACCTCAGCCTCCCAAGTGCTGGGATTAAAAACATATATGTTTCCTTCTGAAATCATTTTTATGTATTTGCTCCGTTTGCAAGAGAGAGAGAGAGAGAGAGAGAGAGAGAGAGAGAGAGAGAGAGAGAGAGAGAGAGAGAGAGAATAGGCATACTGAGGCATCTTAATGCTGTAAACAAACTGCAGATACATATGCCACTCTGTGAATTTGGATTTATGTGGGTAGTAGGGAATTGAACCCAAGCTGTCAGGCTTTGCAAACATGCCCTTTTAACTGCTGAGCTAATTCCCTTGCCCTGCATTCTGTCTTTAAATCTGATAATAGGATGTATTACATTTATCCATGTCTGTATGTTGAAGTATTCCTGAATCCCTAGGATGAAATATGTTTTATCAAGGTGATAATATTATTAATGTGTTCTTGGATTTGACTTGCAAGAACTTTATTGAGATGTTTTGCATCTAAGTTTATCAGTTATATGGCTCTGTAATATTCTTTTTTACTTTTTTCTCTATCTTGTTTTGGTATTTGTGTAATTGAGGGTGTTGTGGAGCATTTGCTCTTTCTCAGTTTTATGAAACAACCAGAGTAGCATTGGATGTATTTTTATATAAATGTCTAGTAGAATTCTGCAATTATACTTCTGGGCCCAGAATCTTTTGGATAAGAGATTTTTAATTATTGCTTCAATCTAAATAGATTATACAGCTCTATTTAGATTATTTATCTCTTCTGGGTTTAACTTTGGTAGATTATATATGTGAAAAACATTCATCCACTTATTACAGATCTACCAGTTTGGCTGATTATTGAATTTTGAAAGGTGTTCTTAGCCGGGCATGGTGGCACACACCTTTAATCCCAGCACTCGGGAGGCAGAGGTAGGAGGATCATTGTGAGTTCAAGGCCAACCTGAGACTACATAGTGAATTCCTGGTCAGCCTGGGGTAGAGTGAGACCCTACCTCAAAAAACCAAAAAAAAAAAAAAAAAAGAAAAAGAAAAAAAGAAAGATGTCCTTATGAATCTCCCAATATAATTGGTATCTGTTGTAATATTTCCTCTTTCATGATTAACCTTATTCCTTATTGATTAGGTCCTTCCATTTTTATGGTTAATATAGCCATAGGCTTATCATTGTGTTTATCTTTCAAAAAACAAGATCTTTGCTTCATCAACTTTTAAATTTATTTTCTTTATTTCTAATTCACTGATTGCTTCCCTGGACTTGATTTTTTTTTCATCTTGTACTTTTGGGTTTGGCATAAACTTGTTTATAGAAAGCATTCAGATGGATTGCTAAGGTATTCCTTTGAGATCTCATTTAAGTTTCTTGTATATGTTTATCATAATTATAAATTGAAATTCTTTGTCAGGCAGCTAGCACCAATATTATATAGCTTGTAGTGTCCAGTGCTGGTTGAAATTGTTAACTTTTCTCCAGGAGCTGCCCACATGCATCTGAAGCAGGAGATGACAGCTAGTCATCAGAGACCAAGCATTAAGCTCAATTCCAGCTTAATTTCTCAGTGTCTCACAGCTAAATTATGTGGTATTTTCAGTAATATGGGCTGTGTATATCATTCTGGTGTGCAGCTAAGTGCACTTACTATAATCTATATTATTTAGGTGATCTTAAGGTCCTCCATGACAAACAGTTGGAGTTATATCACCAACACTGGCACTGGCTTTTTCCTATAAAAATCTATGGCTTCTGGGAGCCATATTGTGTACTTACTCAGGCACATTTGTTCAAACTCTTTTTGCTTTAAAATATTTTAAAATATCTTGTTTGCTTCTATTGCTCTGTTGAACTGTTTTCTGGATAATGCAGAAGAAAGCATAGCTATTCTTCAGGGCTGCTTCTTAGACAGCTTAGTGTCCCAGACCCCTTTCACCAATGATGGATCATTTCTATATTATTGTTTACTATCCATCTATCCCTGAAAAAGTTCAAAATCAGCAAAAGCAATAATTTTTCTATTGTGTACATTATAGCATTTCCAGTCCCTGGAGTAGGGCCTACTAGAGCCTACTCCATAAGAAACAAAATTAATTAGAATACAAAATGAAGGAAAAATAATTGGGTTTCCAAAAATGCGTTTTCCCTCAGTTTCCTTTGCATAGACTTTTCTGTTTCAAATAAAATACCTTAACAATGATGATGACTAATTAAAATAATAATCATATCTCCTTAGTTCCAAACTTTTTAAACTATTTTTTCAAATCAACACAAGAAACAGTAACATCTTTCTTTTTCTGCCTCATTTAAAAAAAGTGATTTGTAGAACTATGTAATGAGAATTTCCATTACTTGCACACTTAAATAATAACTTTCATTATCTTTGAATGACCTTAGCACTAAATTATTTTTATTTTAACTGGTAAAGACCAGTAAATCACCCTTTGCAGATGCTATCTGGCACAAAAATCTTTCTTGTGTCTCTTGCAATGTCACTTACTATTAATGCTCTTTCATTAACTAAAAGGAAAGGGAAATGATCTCAGCTATGTTAACTGTGAAGCAAAGACAAAGAGATAGTAAGCACACTTGCAAGAACATGAGTTACCTCTGAATTATAACATTATTCCTGCTTTTCATCTTTATACTTTTCAGAACTTTTAGAATGATCGCTCATTGCATTCTGTTGAGTTTTCAGGAAATTACAAGTGATATCTTGTTTTCATATATTCTATATTCCATATATACTATTTAATCATATTTAACAATACAACACTGGTGTACATTAAACATGAAAGGATATTTCAATTCTAATTAGAGAATTAGAATGAGGATGGATAAAAATTTTATATGCTAATAATTTTTATGATTAGAATAAAAATGTTAATATAATAGACACATGATAGTCAATTAAAATAATAATTGTATCAACTTGACTCCAAATTTGTTAAACTTTTTTGTCTTTGCAAACCTGAGCTGAGAGAGTTTAATGAAGAAATCAGAATTCAGTATGAAACTATGTGCTCTGCATGCAATATCTGAATTCAATGTTGAATAAATGTTGATTTGCTGAGCATTTGTTTTGTCCAATGGGCTATGATAGGTAAAATTAGTAAGAAAAGTTTGTAGCTCCTTGAGCCCCATGACCGAGTAGTTTCATCAAATTCCTGTTTTAATCTTTTTTTTAACGTAATAATTCTTAAACTGTGGTTTCCCAGACCATCAGCACAAGACCGAAATGCACATCAGTGAATTTTACAAAGACAAGTTACTGGGCTTGGCTCTACACCTACTGAATGAGGAACTCTTTCAAACCTAGATGTGTGTACTTTATTGTCACTCCAGATAGTTCTAGGACATACTAAATTATGGGAACTACTTTATTACTCTCTAGTTACTTGAGTCTGTTATTTGAACCAATTTTCTCACCCCAGCTAACTGGATTTACAGTTTAAATATATTTTCTTTTCCTATTTTGTCTAAGATTTTTCAGAAAGTAATGTATACTGCATATTGGCTTAAATAATCTAAAAAAGTGCTGTCTCCAAATCTCTAGGGAAGAGAATGCATTTTTCTCCAGATATAGTAACAAAGTGACTGATAAAGATGCTATGTGAGTCACCACACAGGAGATCCCACCTAGTTGCAACACACTGATTGCTCATAGAAAAGAAAAGAGTTTTATTTTTTACAAATATCATAACCAAAAGAAGAACTACATATTTTGAACTACTTAAGAAAAACACAACTCTTTATCATGTGGATGAATTGATCTCAAAAGAGTTATTTCTTGTAGTTAGCTTGTGATAAATATCTATAAGAAAAATAATAAATATGATGGACTATAGTTCCTAAGTTCATAAGTAAATATACCAGAATATTCAATCTGATATATATATATATATATATATATATATATATATATATATATATATATGCACTTTTGATGCTGCTAATGGCCACCCCAATGTGGAAGAAAACAATAAACAATATTAGGTCATCTTCTAAGATGTAGAATATAGTAAAATTACCTTATTTCAGATAAAATAAAATTCAAATTATATATGTTTCTCAAGAAGGAAACAAGGACCAAGGAACAATTGCATTGTTCTTAGTTCTAACTTTTCAGATTCAAAAAGAGACTTAAACTAAAAATAAAAGAGTGGAAAAACATATAACTTCAGAAAGTTCAGTACATAGATGTTAGCATTTCTGCTGAATATGCAAACAGAAGAGCCATCTGTTATCAAAATAATTTAATACTTATAAATTAAACATAAAATCCCATTCTGTTTTTTATTTGTGTTTTCAAAAACGATGTAATTCTGAGTTAAATATTCTAGTTTTGAATATTATACTTGTTGTTCTTCCAAAGAGTCTACAAGAGGACACTTAACCAAAATTATCACCATCTGTCCAGCCAACAGGCATGTCATGGTCTTTTTATTATTTCTTGTGAGCTCTGTTCTTTTATTTTTTTAAAAAACGTGTTTGTGCCAAAGCCAAACTAATTGTACAATTTAAATCTTACAATATTCCAAGTTTCTGGTAAATTAAACTGTAGGGCAGGTACAAGTTTTAATCATTTACTAATAGATGCAAAATTATCTCCTAAGATTTCATAAAATCCAGTTTAGTAATATGCATATGTATGTTATCAAAATATAGCTATTGAAGGTCTTTTGACATATAAAATATTGTAATATCCTAGGACTTTTAATTTTTTAAAAAAAATTTCATTTATTTATTTGCAAGCATAAGGAGACAGACACATACACAGAAAGAGAGCGAGAAAATGGAAACACCATGGCCTCAAGTCCCTGCAAACTCTAAATGCATGTGCCATATTGTGCACCTTGTTTTATGTTGGTACTGAGGAATCTAATTTGGGTCACTAGGCTTTGCAGACAAGAGCCTTAACCACTGCACCATTTCTCCAGCTCAATTCAGTTGTTTTGAGGACACATATTGTATTAGTGTACATAGAAATTTGGAACAACTTAACAATTAATATTCTGGATGATATATCATTGAAATAGCTTGATTGTCTAATAAAAGTATCAAAATGCAACATAGTGTGGTGAATTCAAAACTTTAAAATGGAAAATTATGCTGCAATAAAATAACTCAAACATAATTGGCAATGGCATATGGCATAGGAGTAAAGTAACCCCTTGCCAATGCTTCTGTAAGTAACCCCGTTAAGCTCATAGGTTTACCAAACTATCCTTTAGTGGAATTGTTTATTGGATCTGTCATTAGTGCCTTATCTGGGATGATTACATATTTACGCATTCCTGTCTCTACAAGAAAAGTTTCAAAACACACAGAAAAACAAGTGGTTTTGTTCTGTTTCATACATGGAAACAAGCAACAACAACAAACGTAAACCTCATAGTACGGGAAGGATTACTAGGGCCTGCATAAAGTGAATATCGGTAAGGGTTGGGTAGGATTGAGAATGGTAGAAGGTTGATGTATATAACCAGGACAAGATGTATGTATATATCATAGGGAATACCATTAATTTGAACCTTTAGTGTGGATTAATAATAATGACAACAATAATGAAAAAAGAAGCAGGAAATAATGTCACGGACATTACTAAGAAACGATCCCCTGAACACGTATTGTGTTACATAGTCTGACAGTGTCCTATCACGTTCTCTCTCTTTATCCTTATGAGAAAGTTCTACTTCTTATAGAGGAAGAAACACCACTTAATAGAAATTGAGATGGAGATTACATACCCTGCAGTCCTAGGCAATCTGACTTCGTTTAAAGGTTTAAACAAAACTTCCATGATGGTTATACCTACATGTAATAAATAGGACTAAATTACACTTACATCTGAGTTCAAGTTCTTTGTACGGTTGATTTTATACACATCACATCCATGTGCTTCTTACACCAAGATGAGACATTGGCACAGTGACAAAAGATGTTCTCTTCAGAGGATCACAGTGTTCCTCTGCTGAGGAGAACGAAACAAGGCTTTGTTTAAAATATACATTCTCAAGGGGCTTAGATGTATAGATCTGTGAATAAAAGCATTTTAATCAAGCATGATAACTGGGGTTTATGTCTCTTTAACATATGTTAATGCCAACCAAGTGTGGCAGCCTGCCTATATTTTAACCACTGTGGAGGCAAAGACAAGAGATCCCTGGGCAAGCCAACCAGTTAGACTGCTCAAATCAGCAAGCTTTGGGTTCAAGAGAAAAACCTTTCCATAGTAAAAATAAGGGGAAGTCAACAGCTTTCACATACACATATATGTGCTTCTGCATGCCACGTGTGCCTTATATGCAAACACACACACACACACACACACACACACACACACACACACACCACAGAAGCATACACAAAAGAAATTCAGTTCCTTGGAAGGAAATATAGAAGAAAGCACATTAGTTCAATCTCATAAACAGTGTCTTGGAAGGCAATAATAATATATTAATTAAAGAATATTTGAAGTTTGAGCCCATTTTCAAACATTAGAAATAATTTCACCTTCATTTGAAATACTAAGAAATTCAGAGACGTAGTAGCTCTAAATCATTTAGTGTTCATTTTAAAGTTCAAATGTTCCATTTAATTTTAGTGTCGTGGTTACAAACAAGGTTAAAAGGGTTAGCACTGAGTCAAACTGCTTTTCTGCAAAGGACCCATTTTGCTCTATATCAGAATCTGACAAAAAGAGAGACCTTAATCTTAGTTATAGTCATATTAGCATTTAATCATCAGCTGTTACAAAGCTCACTTCTGGCTTCAGTAATGAGGAAAAACTAGAAAACATGTTGTAATGTTTCCTAAGTCTCCAGACTGCTACACAAGTACATTAATTTCAAATAGAAATATGCTAGTAAGTACAATAAATTTAAAAAACTAAATGGTTTTATAATCCAAGGTAGTCTACAAGGCTTTTTGATATTTTTGTCCAAAACCTATACAATGAATCAGAAATGAGTCATAGTGATGGTTGACAGGAGTGTTTCTATTTGTATTTTTTAAAACTTTTTGTTGATAACTGCCATACATGTACTTAATGTACTTTTCCAATAATCCCCACCAAATTTCCTCTTTGGTCTCCTTACCTTATCCCCTTCAACTGTATTCTCTCTTCTTTCAACTAATCCCTCCTCAGTTTCTATGAGATATTGGTTCTCCTTCATCATTCATGATGAGTGTTTTAAGGGCACATTATTGTTCAGGCTTTTTAAAATATTTTATTTATTTATTTTCAAGAAGGGAGATACAGAGAGAGAGAGAGAGAGAGAGAGAGAGAGAGAGAGAGAGAGAGAGATCACCAGGGCCACCACTTTGTGGGTCTGGCTTATGTGGGTACTGGGGAATTGAACCCAGGCCCTTAGGCACTGGAGGCAAGTGCCTTAACCACTGAGCCATCTCTCCAGCCCTTATTCAGGTTTTTTACAGGTAACAATAATCCCTTGGAGGTCATGAATGCAGCAGTCACTTCATCCTCTGGCTGTTACATCCTTTCTATCCTCTCTTCTGCAATGTTCCCTGAGTCTTGAAGGATGGATATAGATGTCTCATGTAGTGCTGAGTACCCAAATGTTGCCTCTTCTCAGAACTTTGATGAGTTTTCCTTAGTAGTTACTGCCATCTGAAAAGAGAAGGTTCTCTAAGGAAATGTGAGAGTAGGGGATGGAATGAAATGGGGGGGGGGGCAAGGGGCCGGTGGCTTATACAATAAGCTAAACCAACAATGAAGCAATACCATAAATTCCTTACTTTCATACAATAAGCTCCTGAGGAAGCTGTGGGCACCCCCTCGTAAGAGGGGCCTTGAATAGAATGGGAGTAAGCCTAAACCCATGAAAAATTTATCAGGCCTTCATCTCCCTGTCCCAGTTACAGGTTCCTTCCCACACTGAACAGTTGATCTAAGAGACCCATGAGGTCCTCAAAGCAAGACACGCTTTTGTCAAAGCTCTTGAATACCCACCCAGGTCAAAGGTAAGATTCTATTGCTAAAAAAACCACAGAACATCATCACACTACACTGAGAGACCCTGCTAGATCCAGAATGGTAACCAGCTCCCACATGGTTGCATATGTAGTGCCTGAAGGTGATACACAGGCTGCCAGAGAAATTGGTCAATGATATTTGAAGAAAGCAAAGAACACTGATATACAACTCAGACTCTCACGAGAATGCTGAACACACTGCTATATGGAAGAGACCCGCAAGTCAAGAGTTGCTCACCTGTGCAATAGATGTGCCAAACCTAGGTGGTAATCAATGGCTTTCAGATTGGCTGAAGCTTGCTCATTGACAAGGAACTCTTAACTGGAACTGTGATCCATAGCAAAAGTTTATGGGGACCAAGAACCCAGGTTCTAAGGGGAAATTCCCACTTCCAGAGAGCAATAGGGAGCCTACAGCCATTAGAATCTTTCCAGATTATCAATGTTTGTCTCATTTAACCTATACTGATATCACTTTCTAATAGAGGTTCTGTTTGTATTTTTCAGAAGGCAGTGAGAGAGCTGGGGTGAGCCCAATTCCACCAATAAGCCATGGGATGATGGACTAGATCTTTTGAAGAGATGAACCACCCCTGTCCTATCATGTAGGCCCCAAATGAAACCTATGAGAAAGTGTCAACATAAACAAGAGACCTGTCACCACAGCAAGTCTGATAACCTATTCAAGGTCAATGGAGACAGACATCAATGATACCAACACAACCCAGGGCAAAGATCCAGAGATACTTAAGATCTCAACAATAAAGCAGACTTACAACTCACATACCATGACTCAGGGAACTGAGCAGAAGAGGCGGTGGAAAGAATGTAAGAGCCATGATGGGGGAGAATATCTAGAGTCATTGTCCCCCTGGGCAATGACACTCTAAGGGTGGGGGAGGATCTGGCTACCTCTAGAACAATTCTACCCATGGACTGATCCAGTATGCTCACTGAGGAGGATTCCAAGGGGTTTGGGGATACAGAGAAGTGCAAGGATGGTACCATCATAAGTTATGCTCATGCAATGTATCTAATTATGGATAATAAAGCAGTTTAATAAAAAATGAGAGAACCCAAAAACTTTTAAAGAAATTAAAAGTCAAAATTGCCAAAGTAAATTGAACACTTTAATCACCTCCCACAAAACAGTGAGAGTAGCACTAATATTACATGGGCATAAATGTGAATATTTTCTTATTGATGTCAAAGAGGCATTTTTATGAGCATAATGTGTCCATTTAGCCAAACAATCGTAGTATTTTCTTGCCTAGGGCTTAAGAAATTCCCAGCCATAAGTTTTTGACTAGGTTGAATATTAGTTATTGAATTCCCTCTGTGGAACAGATTTCAAATTCAGAAAGCACTTGGTTACCACTGTATCAGCCATGCCACAATTGCACTAGTGGGCATATCTTTCTTGGCTGGCCAGTTATGTTGGTTGTAGGATTTACTGCTGGTTAAGACTGAGATGAGCTTTATCCCCCAATAGCCTGCATATGAATTTAGAGCTACAGGGCAGCAATCCTGCATTAAGGAGACTTCCAGCTCAATTCTAAATTGATTTCTTAGTGTCCTGTCCACAAAGTATGATGACTTTAGCAATAGAGTTTGATTTGCCATCTTGTTCTTCTGGGAACCCAAGAGACTTGGAAATAGCTTGCAGTATTTTGGGGGCCTCAGCTCACTGGGAAGCATCATAACTCTGTCACAGGGATTTTCCTGTAACAACCTATGACTTCTACAACTTTATCTACCCTAACCCATCTTTTGATTTTGTTAACCCTCCTCTCACTAGCTCCTCTCTGCTCTATCCATCATTTGATCCCATTCTATCCCCAGAATTTCACTTCTCTACCAACATATCAACTTCTTCCCCCTTTTATGCCCCCACCTCATGTCTCTTTCTAGCTTCCTGACCTCTACTGACTCTTACTTCAAATTATATAAAATATAAAAAAATTATGTGAGAATATACATAGGGGAGAAAAAATAAGGCATTTGACTTTTTGAATCTAGGTTTCCTCACTTAGTATACTCTTTTCAAGATCCACCAATGTCATGGTTTCATTGTTCTTTACATCTGAAAAAAACTCCTTTGCATATATGTGTTTCATGTCCATTCATGAGCTGATGGGCATCTAGGTTAGCTAATGGAATGTTTCCTAACAAATGTGCACAGAGCAGCAATAAACATGGTAAGCAAGTACATCTAGTCAAATGTAGACTCTTTAGGGTATGTGCTCAGGAGTGATGTAGCTCAGTTAAATAGATCCATTTTTAGATTTTTTTTTTAGAAACCTCCATATAGATTTCCTTAGTGGCTGTACAGGTTTGTAAAACACAGCAACAAAAAAATGAGGGTTTTTCTATCCCCAAATACATGCCAGAATTTGTTTTCACTTTATTAAATCAGTGGGAGAGTTTTAGGTCTGCTTTACTCTGTAATATAACTTGATTTTAGGATGGTGATACTACCATTATTATTATTATTAAATTTTCCAAGTATTGTGTTGGCTATTGCAGGTTGTTTGGGTTTACAAATGAATTTTAAGAGGTTTTTTTTTATTTCTTCAAAGAACGGTGTTTTAATTTTGAGGTATTATATTAAATCTGTAGATTGCTTTTTGTAAAAACACTATTTTCACTGTATAAATTCTTGTAATCCATGAACTGGGGATGTCTTTCCATTTCCTATTGTCTTCAATTTCTCTCTTGAGAATTCTGAACTTTTAATTCTAGAGATTTTTGTTTGTTTGTATGTGTTCTTTTTACCTCTTTGGTTAGATTTATTCTCAGTTATTAATAGAAAATTGTGAATGGTATTTTTGCCAGATTTTATCCTCTGCATGTTTGTTATTGGTATATACATAAGCTATTGATTTCTCTGTGCTAATTTTTAAACTTACTAATTGGCTAAAATTTTTATTAGCTAAAATAGTTTTCTGATGGAATATTTTGGATTTCTTATTTATAGCATATCATCTGAAAATAAAGATATTTTAACTTCATCCTTTCCTACTGGTAGTCTTTCATATTTTTTTCTTCTCTTATTGCTATAGCTAAGATATCAACACTATATTGAAAAGGAGTAAAAATAGAGTAGACATCCTTATGTACAACCTCATTTTAGTGGAAATGTTTTGAGATTTTTCTCTATTTAGCATGATGCTCGCTGTAGGTTTGTCATTTATATCCTTTATTACATTACTGTGTAGCTTTGATCCCTAATCTCTCTACAATTTTAATCATGAAGTGGTGATGTAGTTTTTTAAAAGCCTTTTGTGAATCTATTGAGATCAACATGAGATTTTTCTTCTTGGGTCCACTTATATGGATAATTACATTCATTGATTTATGTATGTTGAAGCAACTTTCTGCAATTAAACCAACTTGACCTTGGTCAGTGACCTTTTTGATGTATTTCTGTGTTTTTTTATAAGTATTTTATTGAGAATTTTAAAATTCATGTACAACAGGGAGATTAGGCTATTTTACTTGGTTTCAATATCACATTAATACTGGCTTGTAAAAAATAGTTTTATAGTGGTCCTTCTTTTCTTTTCTTATGAATAGATTGAGAAACAACAGTTTTAGATTTTTTTGAGTCAGGTAAAACTCATATCTGGGCCTGGTCATTTTTAGTTGGGAGAATTTTTAAGTGCTTTAATCTTCATTAATTCTTATAGGTCTGATTAAATGGCTTATCTCCAATTGGTTTAATTTTTACAGGTCATATATATCTCAAAAGTTATCCACTCCTTTTTGGTTACCCAATTTATCATAGTATATAATTTTCAGGCTTGACCTTATGATTTACTGAATGTTCTTGGTATGAGTTACAATGGATTCTTTCCAATCTCTAAATTTATTAAGTAAATATTTTTTTCTTTTTTGTTAGTTTCATAAAAAGCTTACCAATTTTGTCCTTTCAGTGAACCAACTGTTTGTTTCATTAATTCTTAGATTTTTTTCATTTCTATTTCATTAATTTACCATGAGCTCAGTTAATTCTGTCTACTGATCTTTAGCTTATTCTTTATCCAAGAAAAAAGGTACATTATCAAATTGTTTATGTGTGATCTCTCTGACTTTTTAATAAAGGCACTTAGAGCTCAATTAATTCTGTCTACTGATTTTTAGCTTGTTCTTTATCCAAGAACAAAGGCACATTATTGAATTGTTTATGTGTGATCACTCAGACTTTTTAATAAAGGTACTTATACCTGTAAACTTTCCTCTTAGGAGTGCATTGTTTATATCCCATAGATGTTTGTTTGTTGTGATTTAATTATAACTTAATGCCAGGAAGTTTTTTTATTTCCTTCTTGATTTCTTAAATGATTCATTCAATAGTGTATTACTTTATTGCCATTTTCATGAGATCAGTATGTTCTCTACTCTCTGTTGCTGCTGATTTGTAGTTTAATTTCATTGAGACCAGACAAAACATAAGTTATTTTAGTTTTCCTATATTTAAGATTTTCTTTGTGTCTCAATCTATTTTAGAGAAATTTTCATGCACAGCTCAGTAGAAGGTATATTTTTCAGTATTTAGATATAAAGTTCTATAGATGTTAATTAGGACAATTTAGGACATTTTACCAAATGCTTCTCTGTTAATCTTTTACTAACATAACTCATAAATTGGTGAGAGTGGCTATTGAAATCACCCACTATTATTGTGCTAGGGTTAATCTGTAACGTTACATCTTAGTGATGTGTTTTTTGAATTAGGGTTTTTTAAGCTTGATATTATTTATTTATTTCAAGTATATAGAGAAAAATAGGCATGCTGGGTCCTCTAGTCACTGAAAATGAACTCCAAATGTGTGCACCACTTTGTGCATCTGGCTTTATATGGGTACAGGGGAATTGAACCTGGATCCTTAGGCTTTGCAGGGAAGTGCCTTACATACTGAGATATCTCTCGAGCTTTAGTTTTTGTCTTTTGATTGGGTAATTAAGATCATTAACATTTGGTTATTTTTTATTATCCATAATTAGATACATTGAATGAGCAAATACTGAGTTGGTATCCCCATCAACTTTCCCTCTTCCCTGTCCCCAATCAGCTGGATATCCTTCTCCATGAGTAGTCTGGGTCAGTCCATGGGGTAGGGGGTTATGGATAGCCTGCAAGACAACCTGGTTCCACCCCCTTTTTATGTTGTTACTGAGGGGAGCCATGTCTCTGGATATTCTCCTCCACCATGGCTCTTCCAATCATTCCGCCCCCTCTTCAGCTCAGTTCCCTGAGTCATGGTGGGTGAGTATTAAGACTGCTTTGTTGTTGAGGTCTTAGGGGTCTATGTATTTCTGCTTTAGGTTGTGTTGAAAACATTGGTGTCTGTCTGTCTTATCCTGTGTTGACTGACTAGCTGTGGTTTTGGGTCTCTTGCTTATCCTACCACTCTCTGCTGGGTTCCATATGGATCCTTCATGTAATATCTGGTGTGGCTCATCTCTTGCCCAGATGTCAGCTATTGGTCTGCTGTTCCTTGGTAGAATTGGAGGAGCCGTAGCTCTCTCGCTGTCTTCTGAAAAATACAAACAGAATCTCCATCGGAGAGTGAGATCAGTATACTTTAACTGAGATACATATTTCTGAATTAGCTAGACTCTATTATTAGTAGCCTCTTTGAAAATCACTCGTATAGTGCATTTCTCTTTGGTAGAACAAGATTCTGGCTCCTGGTGCATTTCGTTCTGAGTCCCCAATTCCTATTAAGGGCTCCCCTTCACTGAGTGGATTACTTGGCTGAAGTAAAATATGTTGATTGCCTCCCATAGGCTTTCGCTCCTCTATTGCATTAGTGCTCATTTTATGGTTTGCTGTTCTTTCACAGTAGGAAGTGTGTTCAGCCTACTCATGGTGGCAGATTTCATGTCATGTCAGTGGTCTTTGTTTACTCCAGCTATTCTTGACCAGTTTCCCCTGGCAGGTTATGCAGTGCCTTCCAGCACTGCACTAACTACCATTTGGGGGATGGTTGCTATTCTGGACCTCACAGGATCCCTAGATGCTGACAGATGGCTTTCTGTAGTTTCTTCAGCAGTTTGATCCTACCTCAGGCCTGGGGTGGGCATTCAAGAGCTTTGACAGAATCCTATCTTGTATTTGGGACCTCATGGTTCACTTTGGTCAACAGCTCAGTGAAGGAAGGAGCCCATGACTGGGACCAGGAGTTACCAGACTTATCAAATGTAAGAAGTGGGGTGGGAAAAAAGAGGATGACTTAAGCAGGAAGCTAAACCAAAAGCAGTTCAAAAATCATAAAATCCTCACGTGCATACTGTAACCTACTGATTAAGTAGTGAGTGTCATCTGGCAAGAGGAGCCATGAATAGAAGGGGAGAGAGTCTAAACCTGTGAAAAACATTTGGTTATTTTAAAAAGGTATTTATTAATAAATATCATCATCGTTAATTTGTTGTATTTTTTAATTACTCTCCTGAATTAACTATTATTCAAGAATGGTTTATTGGACTAGAGATATGGCTCAGCAGTTAAGGCACTTGTCTCCAGTGCCTGAGGCCCCCGGTTCAATTCCCCAATACCCACATAGGCCAGATCCACAAGGTGGTGGCCTTGGTGCTCTCTCTCTGTGAGATTTCATCTTACAGATGTATGAATGTGATGATCTGAATGCAAAATGTTCCCTATAGTCTGATGTGCTTGAATCTTAATGCCGAGTTGGTGGTACTTTTCAGGATGATTGTTGATATTTTCAGAGAGGGAGCCCTGTTGAATATAGGGTGTCACAGGGAACTGGCCTTGAGTTTATATAGTCTGTTTTATCTACTTCCTTCATGGTTATGTGATGATATGATACTGGCTTCCTGCTGCCAGCATGCTACCTCCTCACCCACATCCCTCTGGAACTATATGCTGAAACAATCCCTTTCACTCCATAGATGCTTCTATTGGGGTATTTTGTCCCAGCAATGAGAATAGACATAGAATATACAAATAATGAGCAGTTTAAACTAAACACCAAAACAAATAGCTCAAAGAATGATACTTTTCTCTCATTGCACTACTTTACTTATGATACTCAAATCTTTCTCATTTTAACCCAATTAAAACTGGATTTTGTGGTGATTTATCTGCTTATGTTGTGAATAAAGCATAATATCAAATTCATTATTATATACTTATAATTTTTTGAGGCCTTTTATGTTAAATTTCAGTTATGACTTGAACTCAGATTAGACCTGTCATTCAACTTCTACTGTACCAATAACTGTATTACAAAGCTGATAGTATAGATTTTACCCTGGTCTTCTGAACCTTGTTTTTTACAGCATTCTTCATAACTAGCTACAAATAAATCACTTGTCACTCCAGTGTTCATAATCTTCAATGCTTTATAAGTTTGTGTGAGACAACAACTATATTTCTATCCCTTCCACTTAAAGAAGGTTTATTATGATTTGTCTTGATAGTGTCAATATAGTACAGCAGTTAGACTCTTGGCCTTGAAGATTGATTATGGAACTTCAGTTCTAGCTTGAGGTGTGAAATGGTGAATATTGTTTCATTCTTTTCCCCACCTTGTCTTAAGTATAAAAGGGTATGTATGTATAAAAGGGTGGATAAAGTGTTAGAATTTACGTGATAGATGGATGATCAGATTAAGTGAAGTGAACAAAATACTTGTTTTATAGTATCTGCATAATAAATGGTAGTTAATATTAGTTTCCAAAATGCAATTCCTACTCCAACATATAAATACTCTGAACTTTTTAATTCTTCCTGCCATGCTTATGTTTTGCACACTTTCCCCATACAGTCCTTTACTCTACTTTATAGTACATTGTTGTGGTGGTTAAGTTTGTCAACTTGACCAATGTAATAATCCATAATCATCTTGGGTGGGTCTCTGAGCTTGCCTGCAGGAAGGATTGACAAAATCCTTTTGGGATTTTGGAGAAGGGTGGAGTTCCCTTCTCCAGAGTGAGCCCTTTCCCCCAGTGGGTGGGCCTTCCAGAAAGAGACTAAATATAAGGAAGCTTAAGGGGAAGGAAACACTCTTCCTTCCTCCCCCAGTTGCTGGTGCTTGTTCGTGACTTGCACTCGCATCCTGCTCTCCCACCCTTCCTGGACATTGGAACCCAGTTTCCTTGGCCTCACATTGTGGACTGAAGAGCAGCTGCTCCCCAAGGAAGCCATCGGGCCTTCTGGGCTGGATTAGGACTGCTGAGGCCTCCAGCCACGTGGACTGAACAGCTACTGGTTCCTTCACCTGTGGGCCTGCATTCTGCTATTTTTGGACTGTCAGCTGCCACTCCCCAGGGAGCCATTGGGCCTTCTGGGCTGGATTGGGACTGCTGAGACATCCATCCATGTGGACTGAACATCTACTGATTTATTCACCTGTGCTATTGTTGGACTGTCGTAAGCTACCCCAATAAATTCCCTTTTATTATAATCATTCTATCAACTCTGTTTCCTCTAGAGAACCCTGACTAATACAATTTTCAAAACTTTTAAATTATTAAACTCTGTGTTGATAGTATGGTGGTGAGCATAGCTACCTTCTAAAAACCAAATTCTTATTATTTCTCAATCATTACCTCCTTCTACTTTTACCATGAGGTATCTATCTTACCGCAAATGGGTTCTCTTTCATCTGGAATCATTTAAGGAGGACTCTTGCCTTCCACATGTGTGATTTTTAAGGAAAATCTGTGCTTTGTTACTAAAAAAGTTTCCAGAAAATGCCATATGTCTTTGTTCAGGGTCTAAGCTTCTTGGGGACACTCATTCTTTGCTTTATCTTTTGCTGCACTTATGCACATTAGGTGACAAGTTCATATATATATATACAATACTATATTCCTCACAGTGAAACATTTAAGTCAAGACTTCCATAATATTAGACAATGAAATGATTATAACTTTGACCTTTACCTTTTTGGAATTACAAATTTGAGTATCTTACGTCCTTTGCTCCTTAAATTACTGTTAGTATCAGAAATAGACTATGCATGTAGATGGTTACTAACAATGAAAGCTGCCTTGTGAACTGTGGTCTTGAACTTGTTTTATTTCCAGTGTATTACCTTTGGAACCTCAGATCACAAAGCACAAGTTAAAAATATTTCTTTTTTGCTGTGTATATATAAATATGTCTGTTGGATATTCCTGTGTCTATTCTTATTTGTATGATGTGAGTGCATGCCTTTGCACATGTGTATGGAAGCCAGAGGTTGATGTCGGGTGTCTTTCTCCATCACCCCTGTTGTTATTTATTTATTTATTTATTCAAGACTAGGTCACCCACTAAGCCTGAAGTTCACTGATGCACCTAGACAACCTAGCCAGTAAATTGTCTGCATCCCTAGCACTGGTATTAGACACTCACAATCATTTGTGGCTTTTCCATTGTTACTGAAGTTCTGAGTTCCTCATGCTTGCATGGTAAACCTTTTCTGACTGAGTCATCTCTCTTGCCTTGAAAACACAACTTTTAAATATGGAGAAAATTTAATTGTTAAGCCTATTGTTACATTTCTTTCTCATAGGGAGACCATGTCAAATATAGATCAAATTGTATGTATGCATAATTTAGTGCACCTTAAGTTTTATTAATCAGGCTATAAAAAATAAAACCACTATTTTCTAGGAGTTAAGGATATGCTTATGATTGGATAAAATGAATATCTTACATTTTTCACATTACAGATTTGTCAGCTTGTACTTGTTTGGCAATAGTGCTTTATCGAATAATTTACTATTAAAGTTGTAAAGGCAAATCTGTGAAGTTTCTAAATTCAGTAAATAAAAAGAATTTTTCATGGCACCTCATCTGGTCTAGTAAACTTTTTTTTTGTTTCATTAGGATTTCTAAGAAGAAATGCCTTAAAAGAAAAAGTAAGGTACTAACAATAGTAGTCATCAAATACAATAATCGTCATCAAATACATTGTTCTTTTTATATGAACTTTATTGAATAAGCATAGTTAATGATTAACATGTTTCATGTTATACAACTTCACAGATTAAGTGGCATTGTTAAATTGATAGAGTTTTTTATTATCCCAATGTTACACTTTTATGTATATATTTAACAAATATTTATGAATAACAAACATGTATCAGGTAATTATTACATTTCTTTTTGTTTTGTTCTGGTTCTTTCAATATTTATAATATTTATTTGTAATATATATAATAGAAACTTTGTATAAAGTAATGAGTCAGTACCATTATTTCCCTCCTCTGTACCCATTTCACTCATGGCCTTCCTCAGTGTGATTGCTGGTATTCATCATAAGGTTGTGAGTAATGAGTTGTGAGAGCATCAGTCAGTCAATGTGGCAGGGAGCAATTCCTCTGGATATTCCCTCCCACCCTGGGGCTCTAACAGTCTTTCTGGCCCCTCTTGTGAAAATTTCCCTGAGCCTTGGTGAGTGTGTTTTAAGTCTATTTAAGTATCAGCAGCTTCTCATTTCCACTTTGGTGTATTTTGGTGTATCCTCAGTGTGTGTCTTCATCACCCTGACTCAGGTTGTTGAACTCCAGGTGGAAGCAGCACTCTTGCTCTTTTCGCCAATTCCTCCATAGTTTCACCTGGGCCCTATCTGATGTGCAGGGATGGTTCATCTCCTGCAAGGAAGTCAGCTATCATTTTAAAAATGTTGTATTAGTTTATTTTCAAGGGAAGGAAGGAGAAGAAGAAGAAGAAGAAGAAGAAGAAGAAGAAGAAGAAGAAGAAGAAGAAGAAGAAGAAGAAGAAGAAAGAGAGAGAGAGAGATGTCAGTGACTCTAGCCACTGCAAATGAACTCCAGATACATGCTCCACCTTGTGCTTCTAGCTTTCTGTAGGTTCTACAGAATCAAACCCAAGCAAAAACCTTAACCTCTGAACCATCTCTCCTAGCCCCAACTATACATATTTACAACTCTAGAAAATGTGAAATGTTATGTTTCATATAATTCATGTATGTATTTATATGCACAAATTTATGCAATATGGTATAAATGGAATACCAATATCAATTTTGAAATCCATTAGGTTAAGCTGACTACTTCCCAAGGTACACACATGTATCAATACTGGAGGTACTTCAGCCTTCTTGCCATAATTCATCAAGTAGAGTTCCTACAAGGTCCTTCCTTCTCTGTTCATTTTGATCCTAACTTATCCCTAAAATCTACTCAAGTATTTCAACCATTATATTATATCTTTCAAGATCATCCACTTGCCAGTATTACCTGATCATTACAAGGTCATGTCAGGTACTTTTAGGTTATATATGACATTTAACTCTGTCGAAAACTTAAATAATATAGACTTGCTGCTATTTACTTTGTCAGTAAACATTATTTTCTCAATCTTTTAAGTTTATATAAATAGATTTATAACACCTAAGTTATCTTGTAAATAAAGGTTTATAAGATATTACAGATCTGTTCATCTATGCATTTTCTATAACCATGTTACAATACTAAAGAAGAATTTATTAGAGTAACAAACAATACCATGAACAATCACAAAAATATTTATTATCTAGACTTTTATCCAGAATACTTACAAAACTATATTATTAAATATATTATATACATTTCTTGGTCTGGGATTTTCTTGATGACTACAAATGATATTATTCTAGGTTGACTGGAAAAAATGATGAAAAGAATAGTATGACAGGTAATGTATATTTCTAATGGATTGACAAGTAAATATTTTTAAAAGATGTATATATGAATGTGGGTATGAATGTTTGTATATGTGTGTGTTTGTGTGAGTATGTGCACATCAGGGAGAGAGAGAGAGAGGAGGGAGGAGAGACAGACAGAAAATGAGCCCATGGGGCACAAAAGACAACTATCAGGTTGTTAGGCACCTTTCCATCTCAGTGAAGGAGAATTTCTGTCTCTGAATCCTCATTCCACTGTTGTTCTTTGCTGCTTCCTGTGAATTTCCAATGTTGCTATCAGTGTGCTAGGATTACAAAAGCCCACCATAGCTTCTGTTTATTATTATTATTATTATTATCATCATCATTACTATTATTACTATTATTATTAATGCGGGGGTTTTGGATTGATTTCAAATACTCAGAATTAAGTGCCATGTGCTTTATCTACTAAGTCATTTCCCCAGCCCCAACTAATAAGTCTGACCAAGCATATGTTCTCCAAAATTATTATCATGGAATAAACTTATTGAACATTTGCTATGCTCTAAACACCTAACTCTTCTAAACAGGTGTTGTTACAATGTAATCTCAATTTCTGGAGTGATAAAACTAAAGAAAAGATACATTGATTCAAATCTACAAGTCATACCCTATTGCCTGAGTTCACAGAAAGTGATAAATAGATTGCAGACACTTCTAAACAGCTACGCTTGCACTGCACGCAAGAGATGCATGGCAGAGCAAGCGCTTCATGGGGTCTGTGGCAGGTATTAATCTCTGTTCACTGCACATGGACTACCTATCCTTTATCTCCAAATTTACCATTGAATAGAACTCTGTTACACAACACTTCATGCTCAGGAGGTGAATGATTAATTTACTTTTCCAAACATACTCAGGTAAAGAAACACCAGGCTCTCTTAATCACTCTCCCTCTTTCCACTCAGCAATACACCATAGCATCAAACAACTTTTAAATTCATCACTCCATTAAGGATAGCTATTCAAGGAACTTTAGATATTTAAGAAAATATTCTCATTTTAACATAAAGCAAACAAAAAGAAGAAGTCCAAGAGTTTGAGGATAATACTTACATTTTTTAAATTGAAGTTCTCAACCAAACACAGGAACTGGATGTCACAGACTTTGAGAACCCAACTCAAACATTAAGCCTCTACTCTTAAAATGACCATTAGCACAATTCTCTCCACTTAGTGTGAGTTTTTCCTTGGAATTCTCTTGGTCCTAATTTTGAACAGACTCGAGTCAGACACTTTAGATGTTCATCTTGAGTCCTAGCTGCTATTCCAAATATAATTATGTTTTGTTCAATTTCCATATTTTCAAATGTGCTATTGGCATTTATCTTCTGTCTGTTTCAGTTGTCAAGCAGCCTTATAGAATTACTAATTGTGAGACTCTGATTGTGGTAAAATTTATTAAGCGTAGTTGACTTTTGCAACCTATTCTATCTTGGAAAAATTCTTAATATCTTTAGCTCACATAATTGGCTTTTGTCTCACTAAGACAATTTCTAAGGAAAAAAAAAACCTGTTAAGCTACCATATGACCTTTGTACTAAATCAATTTATGACTCGTTTTATTTTGTGTCATAAACTGAAAAAGCAACAGTTGCCCATTTTAGTTTTTATAATCTTTTTATTAGCATGTATTAATTGTACTAAATAATGTTTCACTATGATATTTTTGCATATAATGTACTTTGACCCTATTCACCTTCAGTTTGCTCTGTCTCCTCTCCCCCTTTCCTCATGCCCTTGGTCTCCTTCCACGTCTGCCTTCTTTCTTGTCTTATTTTCTTGACCAAAATTTCATATGTGAGGAAAAAACATGCAATATTTGTCTTTCTGATTCTAATTAATTGTGTTTAACATGGTGATCTGCAGTTTTATTCATTCACTTGAAAAAAGTGATGTCATTCTTATTTATGTTTGAATAATACTCCAGATTGAGCTATACACTCCTGGAAAAAATGCTAAAGCATCAACAATCAGCATACCACAGAGACACCTGTACTTCCATATTTATTAAATCTCTCTTCACATAGCCAATTTATGGACTTTGCCTAGCTGTCCATTAATATACGAACAAATGAAGAAAACTTTTTATTGGGACTTTTCATGCATGAATATATTTTTGTCATAATTCCCTTGTCAAAATTACCTTCCCTTGTCCCCTTCATTCACCATTATTTCACTGAGCTTCTTCCATTTTCCAACTAGTCTTCAATTTTGATGCCTTTTTTTTCTTGTCCCACTCCATCACCCATGTGAAAAAGCATGATCGGTTTAATATTGTTCAGGTGTTGTGGAGGTAACCAGAGCCAACAGCTGCTGTGAGTCCATGACAGCGCCAATCCTCAGAACACTTTGGTTCTTCAGTCTTTCCTCCTGTTTCCCATTATGTTCCCTGGGCCTTGGAAGATGAGACAAAAATATTTCATTTAGCACTGAGCTCTCAGCAGACTCTTATCCTCAGTACTTTGATGAGTTTTGAGTGTCCCCAGCCATCTGCAAAGACTTTTAAAATACCCACAATTGTAAGAAAAGACTTTCATCTATGAAATACAAATATTAATTTTTAAAGGCTGTTCAAAGCACAGAAGTCAATATTCAACACTGAGAACAAAAAAAATACAACTTGGAAGTAAAGCAAATAAACAGTAGAAATAAGGGAATGATTAGCTAAGATACATTTAAAGTGCCTAAAATCAACATGTAAAAAAAAAATAAGAGAATGCTTCAGAATTTCAGGTCAAATGTTTCCAAACAGAACAGCCTTCTGAATGCAAAAGAATAGAAAGTATTAGAATTAACAAAATTAGGCGTGAAGAAAACAAAAACCTTCCAGAGAAAGGACAAAAGGTGAATTCACACTTAAAATATTTTTTCAGCATGATCGTTCACTTAGAGAAAATGGAGAAAGTTATTTCTTATTTTCCTTAGTTTTTACATTAACTTTAACTTCAGAGAGCAGTATTAAAGCTCTCACTAGGATTCTCACATTACAAGTTTCTCTTGGTGTACCTCACAATTTTGCCTTGGCTATTTTAACCCATTTTCTTTATAATAGAAAATTGTGTCCATTATTTCTTCATAGTTTGTTGCATCTTTTCTTCCAATATATATTCTTTTTGTCCCTTTTAAATAATTATTTATTGAATTCTACTTTAATATTAGCAAGATCACCTCTATTCACCAATTCTCTCCATCTATTTTTTATAGCTTTTGTCATTTTAGTATATTCACCAGTCTGATTATTTTATTTTATAAATGGGTCTTATGAATACTGAACATAGTTCAATGCTTTTGAACATAATTTTTATCAATATCAAAAATTATAAAGTATACATACAGTTCACATGCTCTTTCAAGTCCCACCATATAAAAGTTGGGGATTTTAATCATAAATTTTATAACATGCTCTTATTGATTTATTGTTTTTTTCTGAAGTCTTTGAAAATTATTAGTGAATCAGAAAGATTCCTAGGTCCTGTTTTTAAATGATTCTGGAACTAAGGAGCTACATATTGTGCAATGCAGGTGCCAAAGCCTGGGTTAGGTAATCAACAGCTTTTAGTTTGGCCAAATAATGCACTCAGTGATGTTGAGTCCTTAACTGGAACTGGGGACTCAGGGCAAAATGCAATGGGAACCAAAATCTTGGGACTTCAAAGAGAAATTCCACTTTATAAGTGATTTACAAAGAGGCTACTAACAATAGAATCTAGCCAGTTCAGAAATGTGTATCTCAGTTAACCTATATGGATCTCACTCTCCGATGAAGATTCTGTTTATATTTTTCAGAAGGCAGTGAAAGAACTGAGGTGTTTCCAACCCTACCAATGAGAAACAGGCCAATCGCTGACATCCTGGCAAGAGATGAGCCACCCCAGAACTACCACGGAGGCTCCACATGGAACCTGCAGAGATAAGCAAGAGACCCATAGCCACAGCCAGTCAACCCAGGATAAGCCAGCTAGACAGACACCAACAATTTTCAACACAAGCCAAAGCAGAAGTACAGAGACCACTAAGACCTCACCAATAAAGCAGCCTTAATATTCACCCACCATGACTCAGAGCAGAAGATGGGATGGAAAGATTGTAAGAACCATGGTGGAGGAGAGTATGCAGAGACATGCCCCCCTCAGTAACGACATACAAAGGTGGGGTGGAATCGGGTTGATTCCTATGCTATCCATAACCTCCTACCCCATGGACTGATCCAGTTTGCCCATTGAGGAGGATACCCAGCTGATTTGGGACAGGGAGGAGGGAAATTGGGGAACTGGGGACAACAACACATTCTTTGCACATTCAGTGTATGTAAATATGGATAATAAAGATATATTTTATTAAAAAATAAAATAAAGAATATTTATGAAGTGAAGTTCTCAAAAGTGTTATATCTACCTCAGATAAGGCTAAATGGATGGATAAATCCACTGTAGAGATGATATGTTGCAAATGAGCCACTTAATCTTGGGCTATCTTCAGTTTCTTAATAGCCATTTATGGCCTACTTCTGTGTCTGACCTAACATCCTTGTGACTATCAGTTTTATTAGCCTTAATCCTTTTTGAAATGTACTAGCAGTCTCGCAGCTTTCAGCAATCCAAAAGCTAAGAATATCATCAGAGAGCATCTGAAGCCTATGATGGAAATCCCCACCCCCACACCCCAGATTTTCTGTAACAGGTCTACCTGATAACCAGCCAATGTATTTGCAAAGCCCCTTGATTAATGACGTTCCTTTGTCCTGTGTCTATGTAATATGAAATTGCTAGCATGTGGGAACATGGAATTGGGGTAACCCAAATCTGTGTTATCCTATTTGGGTCTAGAATAAACTACCTCTTATCCCCTTTGTGGTGAGTATTGTCCTTTACATTGATAGATTTGAGTTTTAGTGAAATCAGGATGCTCATTACCCTTTACACAGATGTAAGTGATGATCACCTGAAATGTTTTGTGCAAGAGTTATTCCAGTGCCCTTAAGCCCAAAGGGGGAAAGCTGACGGACTTGACCTAATGTGTACAACCAGTGATGTAGCACCCACAGGAGCTGTGGAACAATTGAAGCAGAGTACAAACTAACTCATAACAATAATGTTTTAATTTCCTAAGGGCCACTTTGCTTCTGGAGGCTGTCACATGACCTAGCCAGCATTCTTATCTTGTCCATATAGAAAATATTTCCCATGGTGGGATAGAGGCTGTTTACAAAGGATTTTACAGATGAAAATCTATCTTGCTCTCTTTTAAAATTGACATTTAAATAGTTTTCAACCTTGTGTGACTACCATCTTCCAAAATCAAAATGCTGCAGTTCCAGATGTCCAAATGATCAGAGGCTCCAACTGTGACCTAATGGTGCTGTGGGTGAAAATACTGTCTCCTAGGAAACACATGAACCTGAATTATCACCCATAAGTGCTAAAGATATTTAGATACAGCTCACAAATTTTCACTTGTTATAAAATATTAGCTTGGAAATCTTCACAAGCTGCAACAAATGCAGAAAAGTTTGTTAGTTTATTATTTTACTCTAAAAGTAATTCTGAAAAGACAACCGAAGATTACATACTGTTCTGAGTTCAATTGCACTTCATAAGCTAGCCAAGCTCTTGCTTCTGGGCTCACAGTCTTATGGGATGAGCATTTATTAATGGAAAAACCAAAGCTATAGAATCTGATGTTATATATTTATTGTCATGGAATCAACATAAAGCAGACATGAAAGATGGGGAAGCTTGCATTTGGAATGCCACATGAGTTGGGGTAAAAATCAAAGGTGAAACAGAAGAGAAGGCACAGGTACAGACATTTGCACAATGAAGAAGGAAGGGACCAAGACACACAGATAAAATGGGGTCAAAGGAGGGCATGTAAAATCTGTGCCAGCTAAAAGTTTATTAGATATAATACTATGTCTTGAAAGACAGCTGGTATAGGTCTAGCAGAATGAGTAAGCAGGTGGGAGGCAAAACCTTAGCAAGGGAAGTAACAGGGACAGAGGATACAGAGCTGTGTAGCCAATGGAAAGAACTTTGACTTATTGACATTTAAGGTGGAAAGTAGATGAAAGAGTCATAAGAGGTGAATACAAATATCTGACAATTTGAACAAAGATGAAACCCCTTTGTGGGGAGTGTAGAAAATCCCATAAGATATAATATTATATAGATGGAACATTATTATTATTTTCCTTTTATTGTGTTAAAATTGTTTCTGATTTTTTTAGCTCTTTCCTCCCATAAATTTTTAGAAAGAAGGGTTTTGAAGCATTATGGTATTCTGTTAATGGCAATAATGAAATGAAATTTTATGCCTTTTTGTAAATATCCACTGGTACAATTATTTTCGGCATTCCAAAATTTATTTTGTATACAACATAGTTCTAATCTGATTTTCAGAAAATAAAGCAGGAAAAAAAGTTTTTAGAAAAGTATGTTTTGTGAATAGTTTGTATTTTATATCAATATGCAAAGAAAATTTCTGAAAATTTTAAGCATCTTCTGAATATTATAATGAGAAGGACAATTTTATCTTTTGCATAAGGATCCATTTATGAGATGGTCTGATAGGAACTTCAGCTCAGCACCAAGGATAGAGCCTATGATACAAGACTAAAGCAAGTAGCCCTTGGAATTCTGGGGCCATATGATCTGTAAATTTTATATTTTTAACCTTGATCAGGCCAAATTCTCTGACACTTGAAATTAACAATTGGGCAATATTTTGAATTCAAAGCATCTTGAAATAGTTTTGAAAAACTAAATTCAGCAATATGTGACATAAAATTCTATATATTTTATTTTCTCAAATATTAGATATTTATTTTCACATAGGAAATCAAACCTAGAGAAAAATATAATCTTAGAGACCACGACTTAGGTCAGAGTCATAGCTGAACTTGACACAGAGATAAAATGGAATTGATCATAGAGGGAAAGAAAAAAGAAAGAAAGAGAGAGAGAGAGAGAGAGAAAGGAAGAAAGGAAGAAGAAAAGAAAGAAAGAAAGAAACAAAGAAAGAAGAAAGAGGAATTTCAAGGCTAAGTCCAAGTCCAAAGGAAGCATTATATCGCAGGCCCAGTTAGCAAATCATTCAAACAAGAGGCAAAACACCCAAACTACCTCCAAATCAGTACAAGGTTAAACTGGTATTTAAAAGGTTGGACTTGAAAAGAGTGCCTAAGGACTTGGAAATTGCTGCAGGGTTCTTTTTAAATCTCCTTTGGAGTCAGCACAGGTGCAGAGGAATTACTGAAGGTACTGAATAGAAAAGAATGTACTTGACAAAATAAAATATTCAGATATGTATTCAGGCCAAGTAAAATATTCAGAATTTAGTAGACCTTCAAATCCCTAAGGCAACGTGACTTTGAAAAGAATATCTTCATGTAGAAAAGCACTCCTTATTGATGGAATGGTAATTCTCTATGACCCAAATGGAATCACTGACAGCATTCAACACATGAAATGAAAGTTCTATTTTCTGTTTCTTTCTTTCACCTACCCACTCCCACTCTAACATAGTAGGCATTTAACAATGACTGTATCACCATAAAAAGTAAACACATGCTCTAAACTTGCATTTACAAGTGCAAGTGAATGTGAGATCAAGTAAAGAGGTGACTACGGTAACGTTCATGCCATGTATAGCACACTTCTACTACAACTGTCAAAACTTGATACAGACAAAACTGTGAAATGGAACTTCTTACCCAAGTCGTTCTCAAAGCTCATCTTGGACCTCAGAACTCGTTACTTTTAGAAAAACCAACTTAGGCAGGAGTTTTTGGGATTGGCTGGAGCAACATGTGCTGAGAATAGTCTGGGGGGAACTGGGAATCCTTACAAAGAGCTGAAGTGTTGCAGAGGCCAGGTCCAAGCAGAATGGGTAAAATTGCCTTTGCCCTATAGACTTTGTTTATCTTTGGGATGAGAATGAATAGTGGGAGATTTGTTTTATTAGCTGCCTCTGAGAAGGCTAATTTAAGGAATGGTTCTTGCCTTTTTAAATTAGTGAGCCTGACAGGACTGGATGTTTCTGTGACAGATATCTCATCATTTTTTATGGTCCATGGATGTTCAACAGGAATTTCTTTGCCCAGTGACTTTTTAACCCTTCAGTTACACAGGCCTGCCGAATCTAAAATTTATAGTGGTAAAACCTTAGTTACACACACATACTAAATCAAAAAATTCAGATAGTGGGTTAGAACTTGTAGTTTAACAAGGTCTTGGGCTATTCTTATTCACAATAAACTTGTAACTACTACCTTAGCCCAGCCTCCTCTCACCAGGAGTGACTAAAGGCTTCCGTCCAGACAACTCAATGATAAAATTTTCTAAGCATATGCTAACCACAAAGAAGAGAAAATAAAAGTCTTAAGCTAAAATTTAATGAAGTCTTCCATTATTTTTAGTTCTATAAATCTAGTAACTTGCTGCTATACTGACCCATATTTTATTTAAAGTTGAATGAGGTCACTCCCTGAGCTCACCTGCTCCCAAACCTGGATATAGAAATTGAGAATTCAAAGAGTTGCTTTTACCTGAAGCAAATGGTTGTCCACACCTGTGCCCCTTCCTGGGAGGGTGTTCTCCTTTCCTATAATTAAAATCTAAACCCGACATTGTGGTTGGTCAAGCTTAAAGCCCAGAAATTGTTGTCATGGCTGGCATCATCCTGAGACAGCCTCAAGCACAGACCAATCAGCTGTCCCTCTGGCTCACCTGAGCCAGAAGGTAGGGCCCACTGTGGGCTCTAGGCTGAGGAAAATTCTCCACTAGGCAGGCAGGAATAGGTCCTATGACCTCATGTCACAATTTCACCAAGCAAATCTCAGCCAATGTGTGGCCTACTCATGTGTAGATGGTTTCTAAGTTCAGGCCAATGAGCTGAGACCTTGGTGAAGTGCCCACAATCTAAATTCATACCTAGCTTAGAATTTTGATGATTTGCATTCATTGCCAACTTGACAGGACCTAGAGTCACCTGTGATGCATTATGTAGATTAGGTTAATGGAGGTGGAAAGACCCACCTTAACTCTGGAAGCACCTTTCCATGAATACTGAACCATATTTAAAGGAGAGAGCTGGCTGAGCACCAGCATTCATCATTCTGCTTCCTAATTGTGAATTGAATGTGACCAGCTCTACCTCAAGTTTCTGCTGCCATGCCTCCTTCCCTGTCATGATGGACTGCAACCTGAAATAAACTCTTTCTACCTTGAAATGATTTTGGTCAGGTATTTTGTCCTAACAATGAGAAAATAATGTAATCACTCATGTTCACTGTAAGAAGAGAATGAAAAAGGAGAATTTCCCCCACAGCTTTAATTCTTGAAATGTGCCAGTCATTCTGAATAATAATGCCAGGACTATTATTATATAAAAGGAAGAAATAATAACTAAGCCATATGATGTAGATACTTACATACTAGATACTTATTTAAGGGTTCATTCAGGATGAACTGGTTGTACTTAAAATTTTATTTTGTTCATCCCTGAGTCAAATGAAGCTTCATAATTGCCCTGCATTTTTTCGGCTATATGCAAGACATTTAAACTAGATCATATGAGACACTTCCAGTTCAGTGGGACCTAAGAAAAATAGTCATTATGTTTTGACAAAAAAGTTGTCAGATAAATCTTATTGTAATCTAATTAATAATAAATTTTTCATATTTCTTCTTAATTATGCAGAAAAACTTCCACAGTTTTTTTAACTTCTACTGTCCCTGATTAGAAAATATATAAGCAAATGATTACAATGATTCAGTGAACTATCTCAAAATTATATTGGAAAAAAATTATAAGGTTCTTTTGACTGTATTAAATTTTAAAATATTAAATTCAATGCATGATCTATATTGACAATATAACATTGAAAATTTGTCAGTGACTTTCAACATTGCTGTGTGGATTTTCACTAGGACTCAGTCCTCTTTTCTATTTCAGAGATCTTGATTGACAATGCCATAGCGATTAGTATTTTAATAACCTGACTGAGATTTATCAGTTTTATGGAAAACTAACAACTTCTGCTTGTGCTTTTGTGCTGATGGGTCTTTTCAGTTGTGTAGACCTTGACCTCCACAGAAAGCCTGAAGTCTGTGAGAACCAGTTCTCCATCAAAAGCCAAACACGATTGCATGCTGTTCTCCCTCCTTACCCATATAGGCAATAGATGTCCATTTAGTTGTGCACTGTAATGCATGGTGTCTGCCTAGTTGTATAAAATGACAGCTACTTTGTAGGTTTGATCAATTTATTTATTTAGTTATTTATGGTATATTAAATCTAGAAATACAAAATTTCAAGCACAGAAATGAGCAATTTTTTATATAGAGCAAGATAATTCATTTTATATCAAAAACATAAACACAAGTATTTAGAGCACATAAGTTTATGGGGGACACCTGAATCAAACCACCACATTCTTCCTGTGGCCCCCTGGAGGTGTGTTATTGGGGGAGGGATTTTGGGTTTCATATCCAGCTTCCCCTTGCCAGTTTTTGGCACACTCTCCTGCTGCTGTTTTCCACTTGGTGTTGGCCTGGAAATGATGTCCATCCTCTGCCCATGTCGTATTTTCCCTGTCATCATGGAGCTTCCCCTTGAGTCTATAAACCACAATAAATCCTTTCCTTGCATAAGCTGCTTTTGGTCAGGTTATTTATACCAGCAACATGAAGTTATAACTGTAAGAGATACTTTTCTTATTGTTGTGACTAAATACCCAAGAAGGAACAACTTCAGTGAGAAAGGGTTTAATTTGCTTAATGTTCCAGAGGATTCTTGGGAAATAGAATGCAGGTAAATGTTTTACCAGAATATAACATAAGCTATCTCTGGTTTATGATACTCCTGATAGAGTCCTTGTTCCTTTCTGAAATTCCATGAGTCAGGTCTCCTCTGTATCCATTTCTCTTAGCATTATACCCTTCAAAACTCCCAGCAGAATGGTCTATTAAGTTCTTCTTTCAGCATTGTATGGCTTCTCTAGCCCAAAGTTGAAAACTTTCACATTCTTCTGCCAACCAGTTCCAGAGGGTTGTATAGGGTCAGGCTTATCACAGCAATATGCCCACTACTGGTACCAAATTTTCTCTAGTAGTTATTTTTCACATTGATGTGACCAAATGCCTGAGGAAAAGAAGTTACGTAGGTGAGGAAGTATTCGTTTTGTTTTGCAGTTCCTGTGGATATGGAGGGTTATGATGTGGCAGGTATGAGAGGATAAGGCTGGTGAGGACTCAGAGAATGATGACTATTAATGCTCAACAAGCTTTCTTTTGTTTTGTGTAGTCCAGGACATAGATGAGGTCCATTATCTAATCCACAAACTCCCTGACAACTTCAGGGATTTATTTCAATGGCATTTCTAAATCCCATTGAGTTGACAGACTAACTATCACAGAACACAATTTTAAATGTTTCCCCAGGAATTCCATTTTATACTGTCAAAATATACTTCAACAATGCACAGGCACAGAAATAAGAGGTAAACCAGGAATAGAAGTGACAAGAATGATGTAGTTTACCTCTTGGATTATTAGATTTTCTCTGTGTCATATTTGACATTTGCTAGTCGCTTTACTGTTCAATTCCCCAATGTGAAGGGCTACTATCAATGCCTGGTTTGTATATTTTCCCCAGCGTAAGATTATTGTGATAAGCCATATCCCATCCTATAGGACTATAATTTTTTTCTCTGTTGACCCAGAAGAATTACATTCTGAAAATAAAAAAATTAATTTTAATTATTAATAATATTGTTTATTTCATCTATCTTAATCTTCATAGAGTCATTTCACACTCAGTACTTAGCGAAGTCACTCAATAAATATTTGTTAAAAGAATGAATTAAAGAATAGTCCAACGATTTGAATTTGAGCAATAGAATATTTAAGAATTTCCTTCTTTTCCCAGCATACTTCTCTCCCAGTAGACTCCCTAAGCTCATTTTCTTCACATGTATTCTATTCTTTTCTTCATTTATTTAGTGTATTTATTTTTCTGATCTGACTACCTCATTACCTCTCTTTTGCATTTCATTTTTTGTTTACTGCAGGTTGTCCCTTTGCTTGTGTGACAGGCTGCCTCACTAGGTATCCCAGGCTGACTTAAACTTTATAATCCCCCTGCCTCATGCTCCTGGTACTACAGGAATTATAGGACATCATGATTGAGTTTTACTAAAATTTAAATTGAGTACAATTTAACTTTTTGCTTTTTATTTATGTAACAAAATTTTCTTCATGAAATTTTTTTAGGAATGTACAGACAACTCAAACAAAAGCCTGCAGCAAAGAATAGGACATAGAAATTTATAATTTCTTACAAGTATTTTATGAAATCTTGTTTCTTCTTAATGCTCATGGCAATATTAAATCTATACCACTGTAATTCTGGCTTGGGCTCTTCTATAAAAGACTATCATAGATAAACATTAAAGGATATAATTACATGAGCCAGTGTAAGAGGCAAAAGACATGCACAATATAAATCTCTTTAGTAAAGTGGAGTTAAGTTGCTTGAAGTAGAGTATGATGGAATACACAAACTGATTTGGAAAATGTGTTAAATACGTTTAATATTGCTGTGGAAAAATATCTGCCAAAATCTATTTATGGAAGGAAGAGTTTGTTTTGGCTCCTTGATTGAGGCTTAATTATGGTAAGGAAGACATGGTAACAAGAACATAAAGCGCTTGATTACATTTCATGCACCTTTAAGAGTAAAGAGAGATGAATGCTTCTTCCATTTTTTAGGGTTTCTTCTTTTTATTTATTTATTTTTAATATATATTTATTGTCCATAATGAGTTATATTATTTAGTGGGCAAACACTGAGTTGTTATTCCCAATTCCCAATGTCCCCCTCCCCATCCCCAATCAGCTGGATATCCTCCTCTGGGGGTGTCTGGATAAGTCCTTGTGGCAGGGGACCCTGGATAGCCTAATACTCAGCCCAGTCCTCCTGGCCCAAGTGTGTTGTTACTGAAGGGTGCCATGCCTCTGGATAGTCTCCCCCAACACTGCTCTTACAATCTTTCCGTCCCCTCTTCCGCTCAGTTCCTTGAGTCGTGGTGGGTGAGTATTAAGGCTGCTTTAATGTTGTGAGCTTAGGGGTCTTTGTGTCAAAAATTGTTGGTTTCTGACACCCTGGCTTATCCTGTGTTGATTGAATGGCTGTGGCTGTGGGTCTCTTGTTCATCCCGTCATTCTCTGTGGGATTCCATATGGATCCTCCAGGATATGGCTGTGGTGGCTCATCTCTTGCCAGAATCTCAGCTATCTGCCTATGGTCGGATGGTAGGATTAGATGAGCCACAGCTCTCTTGCTGAATCCTGAAAAATACAAACACATTCTCCATCGGAGAGTGAGATCAGTCTAGGTTAACAAATATTCAAGGTCTTTGACAGAATTCTGTCTTTTTTTTGGAACCTCATGGGTCACTTTGGTCAACAGCTCAGTGAGGGAAGGAACCAGTGAATGGGACCAGGGATTGTCAGACTGATCAATTATTCACAGGCTTAGACTCTCTCCCTTACTACTAAGGGCCTCTCTTACCAGTTGACACACACTACTTGCTCAATAGGTTACAGTATGCTCGTGAGGATTTTATGTTTTTGAACTTAATTTGTTATAGCCTCATACTGAAGCTGTTCCCCTCCCCCATCCCTTACCCCTCATTCATAACCTCTCACTTCTTTCTACTAGTCTGCATAGAGTTGACGTTTAGCTTGGTTAAGGACCGCATATGAGGGAGAATATGCGGCGTTCAATTCTCTGATCTTTTGAGTGTTCACTTAGTAAGATCTACTCAAAGTCAGACCAGTTTTTCCTAAATTTTGATATGTCATTTTTCCTTTCAGCTGAGTAGAATTCTATAGTGTAAATCTCCCACAATTTTACTGTCCATTCCTCCATGGATGAGCATTTGGGTTGATTCCAGTTCTTGGCTATTATGAATTGAGCTGCTATAAATATAGTTGTACAAAATTTTCTGCATCAAGGTGTTACATCATGTAGATGCCTAGTAGAGGGATAGCTGGGTCCATTGGTAGTTCTATGTCCATTCTGTCTAGGAGTCTCCGCACTGCTTTCCATAGTGGTTGAACAAATTTGCAATCCCACCAGCAGTGAATGAGGGTTCCTTTTTCCCCTGTATCCTCACCAGCAACGATTGTTGTTGGTTTTCTTTATGATTGCCATTCTGACTGGAGTAAGGTGGTACCCCATTGAGGTTTTGATTTGCATTTCCCTGATGCTTAAGGATGCTGAGTACTTTCTTAGATGGGAAAAGGCCATTTGTGTTCCCTCCTCTGTGAATTATCTGTTGAGATCAGTGCCCCATTTTGTGAAAGGGCTGCTTGAGATTTATTTTGTATTTTTTTGAGTTCTCTGTAAGATCTGGAGATTAGGCCTTTGTCTGAGTTATAGCAGGTAAAAATCGTCTCCCAGTTTGATGGGTGTCTATTGTCTCTGAGTATGGTTTGTTTGTCTGTACAGAAGCTTTTGAGCCTGATAAGGTCCCAAAGTGATTGTTGCATTTCCTGGGCTGCTGGAGTTTTGCTCAGGAAATTTTTTCCTACTCCTATTTCATGTTCAGGTGCCAGTACTTTGTGCATTTTCTGGATCCTGTTCCATTGTTAATTTCTACCTTTAATACATTATGGTCTGATATGATGCAATTAACTATGTCAATCTTCCTGAATTTGTTTAGGGATGATTTTTGGCCTAGTATATGATCAATTTTAGAAAAAGTTCCATGTGCTGCTAAGGAGAATATATATTCTGTGTCTTTGGGGTAGAACGTTCTGTAAATATCTGTTATCCCCAGCTGGTCAATGGTGTTATTGAGCTCCGTTATATCCCTGCTGATTTTCTGTTTGTTTGATATGTCTAGAGATGATGGAGGTGTATTAAAGTCTCCTACTATGATGGAGTTAGAGTCTATTTCTCCTTTTTTTTTTGAGTAGGATTTCCTTTATGAACTGTGTTGCACCCAAATTTGGTGCGTATATGTTAATGATGGTGATATCTTCCTGCTGGATCATTCCTTTGATGAGTAAGAAATGACCATCATTATCCTTTTTAATTAATTTTGGTGTAAAGTCTATTTTGTCAGAGATTAATGTAGCCACACCTGCTTGCTTTTTACTTCCACATGCCTGATAAACTTTTCCATCCTTTTACTCTAAGAAGATTGCTGTCTTTAGAGGTAAGGTGCATTTCCTGAAGGCAGCAGATGGAAGGGTCCATTTTTTCTGATCCACCCTGCAAGTCTGTGTCTTTTTATAGGGGAGTTAAATCCATTTATATTCAGAGAGATAACTGTGAGGTTTGCTCTAAGCCCTGCCATATTGAAGGGTTAATGGAAGTTGGTGTCTGTGCTGCTGTTATTAGCACACTGACTGTGATTGTCATGCCTGATCTCTGGTACTCTTCTGAGGTAGATTTCTTGTTTCTTCTGTGTAGGATATGTCCTGTAGTATCTTCTGTAATTTTAGCTTTGTGTTCAAATAGTCATAGAGCTGGTTTACTTCATGGAACACTTTCAATTCTCCATCTCTTATGAGGGATAGCTTTGCTGTGTGCAGTAGTCTAGGTTGAAAGCCATACTTCTTTTGGCCCTGAAAAGCATTATTCCAAGCCCTTCTAGCTTTCATGGTTTCTAATGAGAAGTCTGAGGTAAGTCTGTTGGATTTTCCTTTATGAGTTATGGTTTGCTTTTCTCATGCAGCTTTGAGTATTTTCTCTTTGCTTTCTATTTTAGGCATTTTAATTAAAATGTGTCTTGGAAAATTCCTCTTCATGTCCTGTCTGTTTGGAGTCCTCTGGGACCCTGAATGTTGAGTGGGCTTTCTCTTGTTAGATAGGGGAAGTTTTCTTGAGTAATTCTATTTAAAATATTTCCTATGCCCTTAGCCTGGGCTTCTCCTCCCTCTAGGATCCCCATGATTCTAATATTGGGCCTCTTTATGGTATCCCATAGATCCTTCAAATTTTGCTCACTTGATTTCTTGAATTTATTGAAACCTATGAAATCCTTATTAATTCCTTCTCTCTTGTCCTCAACATCTGAGAGTCTGTCCTCCAGATTGTCAACTCTGGGACTGATTGATTCTAGGGAGGTTTTTAACAACTCCATTTCATTTTTAGTTTCTGCTATAATATTATTTATAGTCTCCAATTCTTTGGTAGATCCAATTTACAGTCTTTTTTTTGCTAGGGATTCCTGAAAATCATTTTTAAGTTTTCTTAATTCCTCATCAAATTTAATCAACTGTCTAGCTCCTCCCATAGTTGGTTCACCTTCAATTCACTTAATGTGTTTCTGAATTCATTCATATTACTCTCCATTAAATTCAGTCTGGAGTCTATGCTTGTGTTGGTGACCTTCATCTCATTCATGTCTTTTTTCTTAGTTTCCATATCAGCCATTAAGTGTTTCATGTTTGCATGGCAGTTGTGGTCAGGAGTCATATAATTCTCTCTTTGGGATTTTATATTTGTTGTCTCTACTTCCTTGCCAGTTTCCTGTTCCATAATGGGACTAGGAGCCCTGAATTGGGGAGTTCCGTCTTTGGTTTCTGTGGTTTTTTTTTTCATTGATTTCTGCCCATGTCCAGGTAGGGGAGTGGGACTCAGGCACCCTGGGGAGTGGTGTTCAACCTGCTTCACTTCCAGTGGAAAGATCACCAGGTTTGATCTTAAACAGAGGTCTTTCCTGTTGTGGTGTTCTGTCCCCAGAGTGGCTTAGATCTTTACCTGTCTAGATCCCTCTGTATGTGACTGTTTAGTCTTAGAGCCACCACATAGGCCCCTGTCCCCAGTTGGTTTGCTGCAGTAGAAACAGCCCCAGAACCCCGAACTCTGGAGCCCAGTGTTTTCCCACCTGACTGTGCCCTCCTGTCAGTGTCATGCGGTCCCTGGTGCCCGCTGAAGCCGACTGTGCCCTCCTGTCAGGGCATCTGCCCTCCCAGCACTGGCAGAGGTTCCCAGGTGACTGAGGCCTGGCCCTGCCCTGCAGCTGCAGTCTGCAGTGGGCTTTCAGACCGAGCTAGGTCAGTTTGCCCAAGGAGTGCATCTGCCTGTGTATGTGGGTGGTCTCAGGGAGAAGTGTGCCCAAGAATCGGGTGCTGGAGGGAGGGGGCCCAGGGAGGGAAAGGTGCTCAGCCAGCAAGGGCTCTGGAATCCTCTGTGAGGAGACAATGGCGATGGCAGGAGCTTTAGGTGGGGGAAGGGCAGCTCACTGTTCCTCTGCGGAGCAGGAAGCTGCTGGGGAACCCTGTCCGGACTGGTGCCGGAGCTGGGGAGAGGGTGGGCTTGGGTTCAGGGCCGGCTGTGGTCTGGGGTTTGGATCCCAGCTAGAAAATCAAACCTTTATTGAGAGAGTCCCGGCAAGGCTGCTACTCGTTCACCATCATGATCTGCCCATCCCTCGCTTCCTCCATTTTTTAAATTTCTCTTTCAGTTTGATTTCCAGTCCATGGAGTGGTGCTGAACACAATTATGGTGGTTCTGCTCTCATTAACACTTTTCTGGAAGCTTCTTTATGTCTCCTAAGTGATTTTAATTGTTAACTGACAATCAAAACAACCATAGCAGCACATCTGCTGATATTCAGATTTTTATTCTGCTTTACTTTATTGGTGAAATAGGCAAGTTTATTTGGTATACTGCAAGACCTCAAGCAGATTTGTTTGCCAATATTCAGTTTAAAATTTCAATTCAAGCAATTGCAATAAATGAGCTGATATGTTATCAGAAAATAAGAAAAATGACTTATATAATAGTTAGATACTCAACCTTCTGTGAGAATGACTCTCTTCTTTGTATTTTTAATTAATATCTTTACTATGATTAAGTATATACATTATATGAACAAATCTTGTGAAGGTGTCACCATTTCCCTCCTCTTTTTACCCTGTATTTTTGGAAGTGTTCTGTTTTCTTTCAACAGAGTATACTTTAGCTAGTTTAAGCCAAAATGACTCTAACTGGCAGTATTGGAAGTTCAAAGGACCATTGAGATTTGACTTGATTGCCAGGAACAGGTCCTACAAATTCCAAATATTTACATTCTGAATGTGAGATGCTGTCACAATTACCCTCTGCCCACCTCAAAAGCACCATGTGGAAACTGCTGGATTCTGTTTTGTCACTGCTGTCAAACAAAAAGAAGTCCAAATCTGTCCCAATCACAGAATTCAATTCTCTGCATTGGGCCTATGCTTAAATTAATATGCTTAAATTACAAATCAGGGAATAGAAGGTTATATTACTTTAGAGAAATATCAATCAGCTCTCTAATCTTAGTAGGAAAATAAGCTGTAAAATATACTTTTATCAAATGTATCCTGAGAAGGTAGCATTCAGTAAGATTGGTTTCAATATAGAGATCTTTCAAAAAGTGAGGAAACATTCAAAATATTTGGAATATCTGTGAATGATAGATGGTCATTATACCTTTGCAAAATATTCTTTCTTAATAAACACATAGCAGTACTTGAAGAAAAATTCAAAGACAAACTGCCCTTTAAAGGTATATTTTTTTTCATGCAGATGGGCAACAGATTATTGAGTCTCAGGTATGTCCTTGAAAATACATTCTGAGGAGAATTTCATCTTTACCTGGCAAAGTCTAAAGTGCTCACATATCCTAGTTGTGGTTGTTTGGAAAACACATGTAATAAAGGAATGTTCTGTTTTTGTAATTTTACATTACCATTTTTACAATTTTTAGTAACTCCAAACACAAAACCTATTGAAAAGTCCTAAAGAAATTTCCAGAAAGCAAAGTGGGAAGATGAGAGAGAGAGAGAGAGAGAGAGAGAGAGAGAGAGAGAGAGAGAGAGAGAGAGAGAGAGAGAGAGAGAGAATAGTTCAGAGAAGGTAAAGCAAAGAAATTTTGAAGATCACTAGTTAATTAGCACAACAAATAATGACTTCTTTTCATGCTCTCAGTTCTCCCAGGGAGACCAAATAAAAGTCTTTTCATCTTTTATTTCATCCCCTTTTCTAAGGATGTTTTCTTTATACTTCACTGAAGTCCTTCTTTTCTTATTGATGCTTTACATACAAAGTCATCTTAGGTGATGATATAATTTCCTTCACTCTAAATTAGATTTCATACAGAGCATTCTAAAGTCAAAAGGCCAAGCTCATGCTGTTCTGCTATTTCACTTTGTTTGTAAATGAAGGAATTAAATATTTCTGAAGTTGATCTGCTTTCCATTTTTCTTCTTTTAAACCAAAAATTTATAGTTTATTTGGCATGTGTTAGAGCAGCAATCAAGGAAATGATTAATTCTGATGATTACTTTTATTAAGCATTTCATTCTTATAAGATTTAAAAAAGGACATATAATTTGATCAATAATGTTTGAATTTGTAAGCAAATAATGATTCATTTAAATTTTAGTAATAAAAAGGTGTGTTTGCAGCACATTATCTATCAATTCCTGGAACTATTATAACTGCATTTCCATTGGTTTTCTTAACATTAATTAAAATTATCTTTGTCTACAGACATGAAGAAATCTGGAGGAGCTGGAGAGGTGGCTCAGTATGTGGGAGTGCTTTCTGTACAAGATGAGGACATATTTCAATCTCTGGAATCCTGTGAAAACTGTCATTATGCATGCCTATCACTCCAGCACTGAAAGAGAGTAGAGACAGGGTAATTGCTAGGATTCGCTGAACAGCCAGTTTGCCTAAAACATGGAAGGTCCAGGTGTAGTGAAATAATGTTGCCTCAAGGAAATAAGCAGAGACATCTAATGGTCTCCTTTACCATCCACATACATGTGCCTAGATATGCACAAATGTTCATGCATGTGTATATACCATACATGCACTCACACCACTCACTCATTTGCATAAAAAATGACCACATTTTTGAGTGTTCACGAATAATTTATAACAACTCATTTACATGTGCTTCAGAATATTGACTATTCATTGCAAGCATGCATTGTCTGCTTAAAATCAACAATTAAATATTATGGAGAATACAAAGATTCCCATAAACAGTAGCAAGAATACACTACATATATAAAATACATGTGCACTATATATATATATATATGTGTATGTATATATATATATATCAAGTACATAGATATAGATTAGCTTTCATTTTTTTATACTAAAACGCCACACATTATTTGACCACATATTATTGTGGACAAAAATGTAATATTAGTAAACTTGGTTAAACATGGTCTTCTTATGTTGAAGTTAGTGACGTTTTGTTTCCTTCTATGATTGCTTTCTGGGAAGTAGTTCTTTCTTATGAGTGACTTAGTTTTAAATGGAGCATGATGGAAAAGAACAATATTGAGATTTATCTTTTTTTACTCATTTCTTTTTATTATTGTTGTTCATTAAGTAAAAAATTTGCATGAAAAGGTCATGTGTTGGTACCACATTACCCTCCTCCCTTCCCCTCTTACATTGAGGTCCTTATTTGATATAGGATAACTAGTATGCACCAAGGGGTTGAGGGCTACGAGTTGTTAGGTGAGGGGGTAGGGGAATGACTGTGGTATCCATTCCCTCCCACACTGGCTTGTATAATCTTTCTGCATCCTCTTCCCCAAAATTTTCCTGAGCCATGATGGGTGAATTTAAGTCTACTGTAGTAGTGAGCTTTTACCAACATCTGGAATTCTGCTTTGGAACATTCTGAGTTCCCTCAGTATCTGTCTCCATTGTCCTGTTGCAGGTTGATGGAATCACTGTGGGAAAAGAACTCTTGCTCATCTAACCACTTCCTCGGTTGTTTCACCTAGGCCCTAGCTGATGTGCTATGGGTGGTCCATCCATGCCAGAAAGTCTGCTATTATTTCTGGTCTTGTTGGTAGAAATAGGTTTTCCTCAGTTCTTTCTGCCTTCAGAAAAATAAAAAACAGATTCTTGAACAGAGTGTGAATCTGTAAAGGTAACATGGGATAATCAGTGTTAATTTGACAAGATTATAATGAGCATAGTCTCTCTTTAGGTTAGTGGAAGTTTGCCTCCCCTTGGAGTCAAGATTCTTGTTCTACAATGGAGTTTGACTTGAATCCCAGTTCCAGCTATGGATTCCTTGCCACTGAGTGGATCTCTTAGCCAATACGAGAGCACTTGATTACCCATCTAGGTAGGGTGCCACTATTGCACAGGCGTGTTCATCTTGTCATGATGGTTGCTGTCATATGGTAGCATTCCGTGCTTTCACCCAATATTGTGGGCCAACTTCCCGTGGTAGCTCATGTAGCACTATCCAGCACTATACAAGTTAACCATCTGGGAACAGGCTTCCTTTCTGTTTCTAGCTGGCTTCCTCAATGTTGTATGCAAGCAGCCTGTGGTCTTCAGAAATAGGGTCTTATCTTTTACCTCTGGTAGTTAATCAAATACTTTGACAGAAGCCTGTCTTGGTTTGGGGACCTCAAGGGTCTCTCTGATAACAGCACAATGTGTAACTGATTTCTGGTTTGGGCATTTGCAAGCCAAATCTAAATGTATTAAGGTTAGGCTTCATCCCACCCTCTTGAGGCCCCTTCTTATCAGATGATATCCCCATATTTCTTTGTAGAGTTATATCTTTTAGACTATTGTCTAGAAGTAAGCATTCTATGGCACTTATTCATTTTCATTTAATTTTTTGTATATCTCTCCCACTCTCTCATTACCTCCCCCTAAACCCTTCTATCCCTATTTTCTGTCCCTTGAGTTGCTTGTCAGATTTGGTTAAGAACTGCAGATGAGGGAGAATATGCAAGGTTTGTCTTTCTCTGTTTGTGTGAGTTCACTGAGTGTGATGTATTCTGGTCTATCTAGTAGCGAAAGCTTTCGCTACTAGATAGACCAGACCCCCACAGCCCAAACACACCAGTTCCCTCACCATTCTGGGGTGGACAGGCCCCACACATAGTGGCACCCCTATAGCAGAGGCCCCAACCACACAGAGCCCCTCACCCTCCTGGAGTGCACTGGCCCCAAATACCCTCGCACCCAGAATGCAGTCTCCAAACACACCTTGCCCATCATGAGTTCTGGGGTAAACAGGCCCCTAACACACAGGCACCCTGAGAGCACAGGCTTCAAACTTACTGCACGCCTCACCTGCCTGGGTTTCACCAGAGCCAAACATGCTCACTACCCCTAATGCCGAGGTCCCCCACACACTGGTGCCCCTGGAGATTTCTTCATCTTTCCTTGTCAATATCAACACCAGCACTCAGATGCTCATTCTCCTGCCAGGCCAATTCTTTACCAGTGACATTAGCTCATCAGTTGATCCACTGAGATACTCAGTTCATTGCAGCTGCCCAATCTACTGTTACTTCCTGAAACTCATTTGAAACTAGAGGTCATTATTGCTTCCTCTCTTTCCTGAAGAGACTACGTCTCTTTAGCACTATGGAAAACTGAAATGTAGCATGTCCAAATGCAAGCTAGTGATTTAATCACTATACTTTGTTTCTCCTCAATCTTCCTCAGCCTAATTGGTCACTGGAAAAACCTGGTCTTTCCCACCTTACAAACTCCACTCCTCCCCTTTATTTATTCTCCATATCTCCATTTAATTCTCTGCTAATGCCCTGAAGTCTCTATGGCTACCATTCTTGGAGTTCCTTTGAAAATATTGGAAACTAGGAAAGCCTCAAATCTTTATGGATAGGCAATGAAAGACAAGCATTCATGGATACAAGATTTTCTAGAGTAGCCATGTTGTTAACTAGAAAATCCAACTCTCTCCCCAAATGTTGTTGCTTATATTCAAACAGGCTTTTGTGTGGCTTTTTATGTTTAGAAAGTGTGGAGGGTAGTCTCAAATGGACCTATCTTGAAAGATGAGCTTCTTGCTCAGCCTTGCACTAAGAAGAAATAGGGAGTAATTTAATAAACATAAATGGTCTTTCAGCCTTGTTTGAATATATGGTACCTTTCATTTGTTTCTGTCAACTCTGTTGAATTAGAAAACAAAAGGAGTTATTTCACTATTTCATCATCATTATCATTTTATATTCTCTATGCACTTTTCATAATCATGCCAATAAACAAAACATCCTGCCAAATAATTAAAATAATCTATCCTTTCTGCTCATGGATATAGTTAAACTTTATACTAATATTTACTTCCAAAGAAGATCTGTCATAAGACATGATTAACAAAGTATACAGTTGATTAAGTGCTAGATTGTAAATGTCAATTATCTACAATGCTTAGAATGATAATGAAATTTCTTTAGTCAAGTATCTATTTCTTGGACACATACTTGTAAATTGCTATGCTAAATTTCAAAGCACCTTAAAGAGAAATAATTCAGAATCTGAAACACTTTTAAACGTAAAATATTTACATTTCAGGTGATTTTGATTCCCTATTTTCTTTGTATCTATAGGAACCTAATTTACTAAGAAAAATATATAATTCTTATAGTTCTTTTAAAAGGAGAAAGAGGCCAGAGAGGTGGCTCAGCAGTTAATAGAACTTGTTTGCAAAGCCTGACATTGCAAATTTACTTCTCTAGTACCAAAATAAAGCCAGTGCAAAAACTAATGCATGCATCTAGAGTTCATTTGCAGTGGTAAGAGGTCCTAGAATACCCATTCTCTCTCTCTCTCTCCTCCCATTTCTCCTTCTCTCTCCTTGCAAATAAACAACATTCAAAAAATAATAAAAAGAGAAATGTCATCTGTTTAAATTTATAAACTACCACTGACAGATCTAGCCATAGAGAGTAGATTTTTATCTGAAACATGGTTTTATGAGTAGACATACCTTTAAACTTTTCTGTTGAAAATTTTCCACTTATATATACAAGAACTAAATAATTTTAAAATGTTTTTTAACATGAAGCATATCAGTGAAGTTAGATAATCAATCATATCCTCTACCTATTATGCTATTAAATTATTTCTACATTGGGGTTATAAACATGCTTGAAATGTTCTAGTCAGATGCTCATTACATCAAACCAGAATCAGGTTATGAGAGGAAAGGTTTTATTTCTGGCTTAGAGAATCCAGGGGAAGTACCATCACTGGTAGAAGAAGCTGGCTCACTTCTGCATCCTCAGTTGAGAAAAACAGCTGCCAGCAGCAGCAAGCTCAACAGCCAAGGCTCCAACTGCTCTGAACACACCTGAGGGCTGGACTTTAGATCTGCCTCCAGAGGCATGCCTTTTCTCCAACTGACCTTTACCCACTGCAGACTCAAGTTATAAACTCAATTCTTAATGAAAAAAAAAATCTGAGTCTATGGGGCCATACATTCAAAGCACCACATGAGGAAAACACATGAGTGATGTGAGAGAGAATACATGAGCTATATAATAAAAATAAATAGAATTGACAGAATTTTTTGCAAGGTTTAAGTATTCTAAAATGTCTTTTTTAAAAAAAATTCAGTAGTTACGATTATAATGGGCTAAAGAATATAATGATAGTAGTGTAAAGAATGACTTAGTGAGGCCCTTATACAAATATTTAACTTACAAAAAAATTAAAGTTTAAAATTTGTGAACTGCTGGGAGATTGCACAGTGCTTATTGATGCTTTTTTGCAAGCTTGTTATCCCATGTTCAACTCCATAGCACCCACTTAAAACTAGATGTTCATTGGTGCAGGAATTTGAAATGAGTACATCCATATGTGTTTCATGTATTTCAAAGTTGTTCCAAGAAATATATAAATATATTCAATAACAGGATGGTGTGGTGGTGTGATCCATGTTTCCTTCATGAACTTATGGGTTCTGAAGGCTTGATCCAAAGCTGATGAAAATTGGAAATCGGAACCTTGTCAGAGGTATTTTGTTGAAGGCAGGCTTATGGGTTTTATGTCCAGCTTCCCATTGCCAGTATTTGGCATACTCTCCTGCTGATGTAATTCACCTGATGTTGGCTAGGAGATGATGTTCAGCCTCTGCTCATAACAGGACTGTAAGATGGCCATCAAGTGGCATGACCAGTTTGTGATGAATACTTTCCCAGGCTATGAGGAACCAAATAGGAGGGGTGGAACTAACACTCCAGTACATAGCACTGTTTAGAATTATCACACTTGGTGACTTGTCACTGTTTAGATTTGTCAGACTTGGAGGTACAAAATCTCATGCTTGCCTTGCTTTTTTAGATCTTGTGTTGGTTCTGTCTTTCAATGTGATGCCCAATGCCAACTTTTGTAGTATGAATGTTTATACTCTGACATTATTACTATTATTATTTTCAGTAGTGGCAATGGTACTACAAATCAGTTAAGACACCTTGGATTGTGGGGACGTTTGAACAATTTTGAGACTGATAAAAATTATGGGGACTTTTAAAGTTGGACTGAGTGCATTGTATTTGATATCATGAATGGTTATCAGCTTATGGGGGCCACAGGCAGAATGTGGTGGTTTGATTCAGGTGTCCCCCATAAATTTATCTGTTCCCAGATTGCCATCCACTTGATCCCCAGCTAACCTTGTTAGAGGTGTGTTGGTGGTGGAGGGTTTATTCGTGTTATAGCCAACTTTCCCTTGCCAGTATTTCACAAGCTCTCCTGCTGCTGGAGTCTATCTGATGTTGGCCAGGATATGATGCCCAGTGTCTCTTCATGCCACATGGAGCTTCCCTTTGAGTCTGTAATCTAAAATAAACCCTTTTCTCCCACAAGCTGCTTTTGGTTGAGTAATCTGTTCCAGCAATATGAAGATGACTACAATATTATCTATGAATGAATTATAGACTTAAGCCATGATAGCAAAAGTTTGTTTTCCTAACATTTAAAAGGCTGAGTCAGGATAACCATTATTTCGAGGCCAGTTTGTACTATATAGTGAGTTCTAGCCTAGTGTGAACTACATTAAACACAGTCCTACCTCAGAATAAAACAAAATAAATAAAGCATTTTATGCTAAATCTCCAAAATTACTAAAAAATAAAATGGAATTTCACCTGTTATTGTGGCACATGTCTATACTTAATTCCAACACCAGGAAGGGTAAGGATTTGGGATTGTGGGTTGTAGGCCAATCTTGACAATGTATCAGTTCAAGGCTATCCTGAGCTATATAGCAAAATATTGTCACAAAAGAGTGTACCGACCTAAATTAGAAGATCCAAAGTTTCATCTGTGTGACTCTGAATGAGAAGAGTGTGGTAAGAAAGGTTGAATCCTATTCCAAAGAGAAAAAAGAAGAGGTGACAGAACAGCTTAAAAGTACAGAGAAGCCCAAGCTAATACTATGAGGTTAGTTATAATTTTGTTACTATGGTTTGTTTTTGGCCCCCCTGGTTTGGAATTCAGATAGAGAATTTCAAAAAAACTGCCAACTTAGAAAATATTTAAAACATTGAAAACTAAAAGATGTTTATTCCAACAGCTGCATAAATTCCAATGTGAAAATAGATACCCAGGCATAAAATAATTTATAAAAACAAAGCAACATGATTCTTCCAGATGTTCACAGACGGCTATTTTGTTATTAAGGAATAACCAACACAAAGGATACAGAAATTATTTGAATTTCTTTGTTTAAATACTAGACAAAGATTTCAAAAGTCTAGTATTTTTTTAAATGATCAAAAGCCACAAAAACAATTCAAACAGTCACATGAATGAAATAATGAAGTCAATTCAGGCTCCGGTCAAGGTAATTGGTAGCATCATAAAGGTAATTGAAATTCTAACAAAAAAGAAACATTACAAACTAAAAGCACAACAAATCAAATATAAAACACAGTGGAAATCATCACCAGCAGGCCAGAGAAAGCAGAATAAACATCATGACTTGAAAATGAAGTTGAATAAATATAGCATTAAGACATCAGTAAAGAAAGCAGTCACATGCCCACGATTTTCAAGAACTTGGGGACATGAGGAAAAGACCAAATTTTAGACTCTATTATCTAAAAGAAGGAACTGAGATACAAATCTGAAACATAGAAAATTGGTTTATTTAGGGAAAATATAGAAAAAATGTAGAAATCAAGATAGTGTCACAAAAACACTCATCATGAAGTAACAGTTGAAAAGACTAAAATATAGAAAAAAAATCATTATTAAAATGTGGAAGAAAAAAATACTCATTTACAAAGGCAAACTCACTAAAATCAAACCTCTGACTGGAAACACTATAGAAGAGTAAAGTATAGAATGATATATTTCAAGACTTGAAAGTAAATAACTTTAAACAACATTATCCAGAAAGCTTTCTTTATAAGTTCCCCGGACAAATAAATATATTCTACGATAATCACAAACTAAAGAAATTTGTGATAACCTATTAGCCTTATAAAATATACTTAAATAAATTTTACACATAGATGAGAAAGGAAGTGGAAAATACTAAAGCATGCACAATCATAAATTTTGTGAAAATGCATGAAATATAAGATATAGATAAAAATAAAACATGCTCAACTCAGCAAACTCACAAACACCTCAAATGAAAAAAAATACATAGAAATGAACAAAGCATATTTGAATTAATCAGGAAAACCAATAAGTTTACCTCCAAAAAATAAATAAGACAATCCTAATGTTTAAATCAAAAGTTGATTATCAGGGTAATTTTAGAAAAAAAGTGTAACAGATTGCCTTATAGAAGCATCCTTTATTTATTTGATGGTGTGCTTTAATGATTATACATCTCTAGTTGACAATTTGACAGAAATTAGAATTACCATGAAAATAAATCTCTTCGCATGTCTGTTAGGGATTACCTAGATTTGATGAATTAAGGTAACAAAACTCACCCTAACTGGAAACAGCACCATTCCATGGGCTGGGTGTCCTGGACTGTATCAAAAGAATAAAACTAACAATCACTAGCTTTTATTTTTCTCTACTTCCTCCCTGCTGAAATGACAGTATGATAGTGGCTTTCTGTTCCTGACATAATTTCCCCATCACAGTGTATTCTACCCTCTGGAACTATATGGCAAACACATTTTCATTCCCTAAATTGACTCTAGTTGGGTAGTTTGTTCCAGCAACAAGAAAGTGACTGATATAGAAAATTGGTACCAATAAGTGGGGATGTGCTAAACCTATGTGAAGAGTAGTCTCCAGGAACTAGCTTGTGGGGAAAATGTGAAAAGATTGAGGACTTTGGACTGGAGAAATTTTACAATGCTTAAAGCAGAGATTTATAGGCCATTTGTTGGAAATTTTAAAGACTATAAAGGAGAGATAAATGTAGACTTTGGAGACTTGACTATTGATGTTCCATAGGGAAACTTATTTATTGAAAACTTTCCTACAGAAAGGTTGTATTCTTGCAAAGAAACTGGCTACATCCTGCTGGTATCTGGAGAACTTGAGTAAAGTTGAATTTAAAAGTGGCTCATGTATATAGTGAAGGAAATGTAAAGCATAAAATCATTGTATATTTGTTATGGTTTCTCTTTATTGCCCTGACTCTGATCTACAATTAAAGAGGACAATATATAGCAGAAAGATGAAAAACATAGTTTGATACAAAAAGAAATATAAACAAAGTTAAAGTAAAAAACTGGAGACTTCAGCCCCTTTGACTGTAATTATTAACTAGGTTACCACCATTAAAGGTAAATCTACTACTCTGAACTGTATGGCAGGAAAGATGCCCTATGGGCAAGACTCAACCCATTGAAGGCTTAAGATGGAAAGAGTGTGAATTCACTTGAAAGGAAACAGTCTGAAGGAAGAATCCTGAAGGAGGACTCTGCTGTCTAAAGTCAGCATACAGAAACTGCTATAGTTGTGTTCCATAGGCAACAGATTTCATCCTGACCTAGCAGAAGCACTTGGAAGTATTACCCGCATAGTTCTGGTTTTAGAAGACTGAAAGAAACAAGGCTGAGGAGGTCATGGAGGATTTCACCATAGGTACCCAGAGTGATTGGTGCCCCACAATGTGTGGTGGGATTGTGGTCCCTCCAAGGAGGCCATTGTGAGGGCTACTGTATGAAGCTATGAAGGTGAAAACTCAGATGTAGTGGAGACCTCAAGATATTAGACATGCAAGGGGCTGGAAAGGTTGCTCAGTGGTTAAAGTGCTTGCCTAACAAGCCTAACAACCCAAGTTCGATTCACCAGTACCCACATAAAGCCAGATGCACAAAGTGGCGCATGCATCTAGACATGCCAGAACCTCAGGAAATTTGCCACAAAAAAGCAGAAGGATTAGAATGGAACAAACCAAAAACAGAAGCTAAAGGCATCACAGCTGAAAGGATGGACCTACCCAAATCTTTTGGAGCCCAAAGAATTTCAACAAGAGTCAAATATACTAGACTTGAAGCTGAAGGAGTTGTGTTGTCCTATTGGATTTTGGTCTGGTTTGGGTGAAATATTATCTCGCTATATCCCAATTTCTCATTTTTGAATTCAAAATACCCACTCTGTTTTATTTTGTGTTTGTGATGATATAGGTGCTCTCAATTAAAAAAAATTGCCTATGTCTCAAAAAAAAACACTGAAATAACATCTTAATTGAGAAATTTAATATGTGTGTATATTGCAGATTGATTATTTTTACATTGAGGTATTTTTATGTCCCCTTTCTCCCACACCTATTCAACAGAGAACCCTCAGTGGAGTTATTGATAATCACTATGAGGTCATAAATGTACCAGTTAGTCTTGATGAGGGAGGGGAGGCGATGCCTCAGAGTACACCTTCTCACCCTGTGGCTTTTACATTCTTTCTGCTCCCTCTTTCAACAATGTTCCCTGAGCCTTAGGGGGTGTTATTAGTCTTCTTCCATGCATAGCTTCCAGCAGCCTGTTATTTTCAGAACTTTAATGAGTTTTGAGTCTTAACCCCTACAGCTATCTCCCTGGTGGAGATTCCTAAGGCTAACTTTGAGAGCAGAACTAATATTTAATATGCCACTTCCTCTGTAATGTTTCCAGGGCCCTAGAAGATGTGATAGAGGAAACTTGTCTAATGCTAGGTAATTGTCTATTTTTTAGTGTCAGTCTGTATTCACTGTCATCTGTAAAAAGCAAATACTCTAACCAAGATTGATAGTAGTATTGAGCAAAAGAGATAACCATAGACATATAGGAGACTTTTTGATTGGCAGAGCAGACCATTTGAAAAAGGAACAGTGAAAGTTTTCCTCAAGGGTCTATGAGCTTCCAAGTCATAGGCTTCCGCCTTGGTTCTCAGTACCAAGCACGGATAGCATTTAGGAGGTCTCATATCTAATCAGAGAGCAGTTGATTACCCCATATCCTATATGGCACTATTTGCACTAGTGGGTACACCTTGCCTGGCTCGTTAACTTTGCCTCTTTTAGAATAAACTGCTTGTTCATAATATTGATGACTTTTATTTCCAGCACTATGAGAGCTAGCTAACAGTGAACAAGCTTCAAGCTCACTTCCAGCATCTTCTTGTCTTCAGCCTGGAGGTGTCTTTCAAAATAGGAACTTACTGTATTGGAAGTATTGGGATTCCTTTCCAATACACCAACAGACCAATAAATTTAGGGTATCCTCATTTTCTTGCCTTATGATTTAAAGAATTAAAATCCTTAGACCAACAGGTTAGACTTTAAAGAGGCCTTATTTGATTAAGAGAAGGAAAGAAAAGAAAGTGCAAAAAGCTCCTGCCATAAGGAAGGCAGGAGGAGTAAAGAGCCCACATGAAAATAAGGGGTCTCCTTCCTCCCCTAGTCTCAGTCCAGCCATGCTGAGACAGGAGTAGGGGACTCACTCCAACAGAGACCTTGGAAGTACAGGAGAGGTAAACAGCCCAAAAGAGGCTGTGCCAGCCTAGTAAGCATCTATTTATATTCTCATTGTGGTGAGCCTAACCTCTAGTCTCAGGTGATGCTAAGAGTTGATTTGTCTGGGTTCATTGGGCTGAGGCCAACACATGAGAGAGAGGGGGGGGGGAGAGAAATTATTTGATAGGTCAATTGGGTCAGATGATGAACTTGGTTTTGCTGAAGCAGGCAGCTGGTGTAACTTCCTTTTGATTCCTTCTTTGGACCCTCTCCCAACTGAAAATAAAGCTACCTGACTAATTCCCTCTCATTGCTGTTTAGTTCTAGTGGATAACCAAGTTCTTTGGCAATGGTCTGCATTGTTTTGGGGGCCTCATGGGTTTCCGTGACGATCAGTTCACTATGTGGAATAGCCTAATTCTGACATAGGGCTACAACATCAGCAGCCTATGATTTTAGGGTAAAGCTTTCTAAACTTCTGGAGAGTGTCACTGCCCAAATTACCCTTCTCATTCTCTTAATCTTTTTTTAAGAAGGTTTCATATCATCTTCAGTGTATCTCCCCATTTCTCTCTATCAGTCCTCTCCCTCCAAACACTCCCACCCCACGTCCCTCCACTTGCCTGTCTATGATCCCCTCCTCTCATCCTTTCCAGCATATCCTCTCTCTAAACCTCATTCTATCTTCCTATTACTAGTGTTTTGTATGTGTGTGTATGTGTGTGTGTATTTATTTGCAGGAAGAAAGATAGAGAAAAGAGACAGACAGAGAGAATGGGTGCTTCAAGGCCTCAAGCCACTGTAAGCAAATTCCAGAAGCATGCACCACTTTGAGTGTCTGGCTTAATGTGGGTACTAGATAATCGAGCCTGTGTCATTAGGTTTTGCAGGCAAGCACCTCAACTGCTGAGGCATCTCTCCAGCTGTCATGGTTTGATCCAGGTGTCCCCCACAAACAAATGAATGTGTTCTGGGTCCTCAGCTGATGGCAGTTTGGATTTTACAACCTCGATGGAGGTGTGTTGTTGGGGGCGGCCTTATGGGGATTATAAACCAGCTTCCACTTGCCAGTATTTGGCACACCTTCCTGCCACTATTTTCAGTGCTGTGGTGGAGGTGATGTCCACCCCTCTGCTCATGCTATCATTTTCCCTGCCAGGATGGAGTCTCCCCTAAAGTCCTTAAGCCAAAATAAACCCATTCCTCCACAAGCTGCTTTTGTTTGAGTTCTTTCTGCACAGCAACTAGAAAGCTGACCTCAACACCAGCCCCTTACTATTGATTCTTACTACAATTTATGAAGAAACCAAACAAATTTTGTCTTTCTGAGCTTAGATCAGCTCACCTAGTATAATTTTTTCAATATTCATCACGTTTCTAAAAATTTCATAATTTTCATTTGTCTTTACCACTGAATAGAACTCCATTGTGACATGTACTATATCTTTAATATCCATTCATCAGGTGACTGATGGTCATCTGTGCTGATTCCAATTTTTAGCTGTTGTGAACAGGGCAACAATAAACATGATGGACAAAGTATCTTTAAAGCACAGGGTCTTCAGGGTAGATGCCCAAGAATTGTATAGCTGTGTCTAATTTTAGATCTATTTCTAGATTTATGTGGAACCCACATACAGATTTCCATAGTGAGTCCTCAAACTCCCCTTCCCATGAATTCCCCACATGGAATATTGCTGCACCCTATTTCAAAAATCAAACATTATTGGCCTTAAAGGGATAGATAGGCACCAGTAAAATAAGAGTGGAATCTAATATACCATTCTTGTCAAAAGATTATCCAGAAAAATGAGTAAATTCATATCAGAGTTTAATTCATAACAGACATCAAATAGATTTAACATGTCTATAGAATATGCTAACCAATAGTTACAGAATGCATACTTTTCTGTAGCCAATGGAGCTTTGTTATTCATAGATCACATTTTAGACCACAAACCAAGTCTTTAAAAAATACAACAGGTTAAAATAACTTAGTATCTTACCAGATACCAAATTAAATTAAATTGAATTAAAATTAGGAAAACAGTCCCAGAGAAACTGTTTATACTACATGAACTCAGGAATGTTTAATAATATACTCTTCAATGACTAAAGAACTCAAAAGTTTAAATTTAAATCCTAGAGTCAGATGCATGCAAACAACATAACTTTTGAATATAATAAAGAAAGTCCTAAGAAATTTATAGTTATGAGTGCTTATATTAAAACCATGGAGTTGTCCTCTGTAATACTAGATAAGACAAGCCCAATATCATGATAGAAAGAAAATTAAAACTATGGTGTAAATTAACAAATGAAGACCAACAGAATAATATAAAGAACCAATGAAAATAATAGCTTTAAAAATCTAAACAATATTGACAAGCCCTTGAAAAAAATTAACCAATATTGTTTGATAGCCAATTGTCCATTTGTGTAGGGTACCTATGTTTATTGTCTTATTTTTTATTTATAAATTTTTATTGACAAAATAGTAGGCTTTTAGTGCATTTATCATATCGCCAACATTACACTTCACATTTCTTCATTTTCTTGGAGTTTGGTTTTTGAGTTGTTTATGTGTAATAGATATTAATCGATTAGTTTTATAGCTGGCAATTTTTTTTCACATTCTGGTGGCTGCTTTTGATTTGGTTGAAAGTTTCTGTTGCTGTGCAATAGGGTTTTAGTTTTGTTTGTTTTATGCAGCGCTGCTTACTTAGTATTTACCTATTTCCTGGGCAACCAGGGTCCTATTCAGAAAGTCCTTCCTTATATTTATTGGTTGAAGTGTACTGCCTTTTTCCTCCAGTCATTTCAGAGTTTCAAATTTTACACTGAGGTCATTGATCCACTTGGTGTTGATTTGGTGCAGGTAGAAAGATTAGGGTCTAGTTTCATTCTTCAACAATCAGAAATCCATTTTCCCAAATTTATTTTTGAAAATTCTGCATTTTACCATTGTGTCTTTAGGACTATTTTGTCACAAACCAGGTGTCTGTTAGTGACATGGGCTTTTACTGTATTTTCTTCTACTTTATCGATGTACATGTCTATTTCTGTGCCAGTACTATGTTGTTTTTATTATCATGGCTCTGTAATAAAGTGTGAAATCACATAAGCTTTATTCATTTTGCTGAGGGCATTTTTTAATATTTTGGTCTTTTTGCTTTCATATAAATTTAAGATTTTTTTCTTATTTCTGTGAAGAATGATACTGAAATTACATGTAGTTTCTTTCTTTTTTGTTTATTTATTTTTTCAACATGGAACACTTCACGAATTTGTGTGCCATCCTTGCTCAGGGGCCATACTAATTTCTTTATCATTCCAAAATTTTAGTATATGTGCTGCCAAAGTTAGCACTGTAGTTTCTTTTATATAGTAAAATTTAACTGTGAGAATGATATCACAAAAAAAATTCTCATTCAACAACTAATTTCTAATTATACTACAGAGCCTTAGCAACAGAAATAGCATGGTATTGGTACAAAAACAGACATGCAGATGAAAAGGCTAGCGCACAGTATATGAAAATAAGTGCACCCATTTTCTACTATATATTTTTAATTAATTTATTTATTTGAGAGAGAGAGAGAGAGAGAGAGAGAGTGCAACAGGGCTAAACTCCAGACACATGCACCACTTTGTGCATCTGCCATTATGTGAGTACTGGGTAATTGAACTCAGATCCTTCTGCTTTATAGGCAAGTGTCTTTACCATTGAGCAAACTCTCCAGCCTCATCTATATGTTTTTTGATAAAATACCGGCAATGTCTACTGGAGAAAAGAGAACATTTTTAGTATATGTTTGGAAAACTAAATTTCCACATATCAAAAAAATGAAACTACACCCTTCCCTTTCACTGTGTAAAAATAAACTCAAAATTGATTTATAGATATATAAAAGAGAAAAATATTGATGATATTAATGGAAAACATAGGAAAACCACTTGATGAATAGCAAGGCCCTCTGGTCAGAGCGCCTATGACCCAGGAAATATTAGCCAGAATTCTCAATGGGATTGCAGGAAATTAAACAGCTTTTTCAAAGCATATGAAACCATAGAGGGATAAGAGAGCATACAGAATGGCAGAAAATCTGTTCTGGCTATTCATCTATCAAGAAAAAAAAAAAACCCAAAATATGTACAGTCAAAAATGGACAAATCTGGTAATTAAATGGGTATATAGATTGAATAGATAGTTCTCAAAAGAAATATAAATGACGAGTAATGACATTTATTTACAACATTCTTAGCCATGAAAGACATGAAAATCAAAACCCTGTTATTTTAGCCATAATGGTTATCACCAAGAAAACAACACCAATCTTGGTTAGGATAAAGGGAAAAATGAACAGTTGTGCAGTTTTGGTAGAGTATAAGTTAGTTCAGCCTCTATAAAAATCAATATGGTGGCTTCTGAAATCAAGATATCAAGAAGAAAATAAAAAAATAATCTTATAATTGAATAAAAATGAAGCACAACCTACCAAAACATATGGGTACAATGAAGGCACTACTAAGAGTGAAGTTTATAACTCTAAGTACCCACATTTGAAAAATCAGAGAGTCTCAAATAAATAATGTGGTGATACTTTGCATGTTAGAAAACCACAAAATAGTAGGCAGGGAAAAATAACTGTGATAAGGGCAGAAATTAAAGAAATAGAAATTTTTAAAAAATAAAGATTCAGTGAGATTAAGATGTGGTTCTTTGAAAAGGTAAACAAGATTAAAATGCCATTAGCCAATTTAACCAAAAGTAAAGAAGACCCAAACTAATAAAATTATATTTGGAACTGGAGAGATTACAATAGATGCCAACAATACTCAAAAACTGAAAAAGGCAGAGAAAAAAATCTGTGTTATGACAAATTGGCTAATCTAAAAAAAAATGGATGAACTTTTGAATGCCCATGACTTACCAAAACTAAATGAACATGAGATACATAAATTAAATATATAGCAAGAAATGAGATTGAAATAATAGTATTTTTTAAAAATCCCTCTCAACTAAAAAGAGCCTAGCTGCAAAAGTAGTCCTAGCTGAATATTACCAGACTTTATAGAACTGAAACCCATATGTCTGAAATTATCCAATACACTATGAAGGGAAGAGATATAACCAAATACATTTCATGAAGTCAAAGTTACCCTGGTACAAAAAAAAAGATAAAGAGAGAACAAAAAAGGGACTTATAAACCAAACTTTCTAGTGAACAGAGATTTAAAAATTCTCAATTCAATTCTTGCAAATCAAATTGAAGATTATATATCATGATCAAATGAGCTCTATTCAGATACAGGGAAAGTTGCATGTATGTAAACTAGTAAATGTAACTCATCTTTTAATGGAAAAAAGAAAATAAATAACATGATCATTTCACTTTATGATTAAAAAGCCTTTGACAAAATTCAACATCCCTTTGTGATAAGATTTCAAGAGAGGTTAGAGGTAGAAGAATCATCACACTATAAGAAAGTCTATACGTGCCAACCTTATAGACAACAAACATCATGCTATATGGGGTGAAAAAAAAACTTTCACCATTTCTACTTAAAGAGGAAGGCAAGGGTATCCACACTCGCTGCTCCTATTCAACCTATTACCTGAAATCTTACCTAAATCAATAAGAAAAGAGAATGAAATAAAACAGTTACAAATAGGAAATGATGAAGTTAATGTTTATTTGCAAATGAACCGATTCTGTATATACAAGATCCTAAAGATATCATCAGGAAACTCCTACAGCAGATAAACCATTTTGCAAAGTTACGGGATACAATACTAACACACACAATAAAAGAGGTGGTGGCCAAATTCTTTCTGTATGTGTTTGTCTGGATGCTATAAAATTTGAATGCACCTGCGGCTTCTTCTGCTCTTCACATGTCTTCTAATACCATGTACTGTGTGCTGCCAAACAGATAGTACTCTCTAACCACTTCTGGTATCAATTTTCTCTACCATTTACTTTCTTGAGGCAAAGACAAAACACCTGACCAGCAACAACTTATTTTCAGATGGGAAGTATCTTGTGATGGGGAAACACAGCAGGAGCAGACAGCCCTTGTCATGTCACATCAGCAGGGAGGAAGTAGGGAGAGAGATAATGGTGTGTCTCAAGGACCTGGGACAATCTTCTACCAGCAAAGCTACACCTCTAAAAGGTTGCAAAACCTTCCCACATAGCTTCACCAACTGTTGATGAAGTATTCAAATTCATGAGTCTATAGAGGGATGGGGAGGAGGTTCATTTTAAATTCAAGCCACCACAGTAAGGTGAGTCACCCTTATGTAAATTTTCTCATGTAGAATGATGTGAATAGATACTTCCAATCAGGCTACTACAATGATTAATGATGAACACAGTTGTAGCTATCAAACCATTTTTGGGGCCTTGCTTTTTCATATGTTCAGCATGTCTGGCTTATCTAATCAAAGCTCCTTTGGAATAACCACATAAAAATTCACTCAATGAAAATTAGAATGCTAGGGTATCCAGAAATTGAGGTCATGGCTTCACCAGCATTGCAATCACAATCAGCTATATTTACCAACCAGCTATTCTTCCTTTTTTTGGCTTTGTGATTTAGATGCCAGTGAATTATTAAAAGATATTATCAGTTGCTAAGGATCATTTTGTTGCCATTTTTCTCTATTGAGAAATACAATTGAAATTAGATGTAAATTGTGCTGACTTAGCTTACTTTTTGTAATCACAAACAGTGAGCTGTGAAATGGTAATGATAATAATAGATTTGTTTTTCTAACCCATGCATCATGTTAGTTCTAAATACACTTTTGTAGCTATTTTTTTAATAGACTTTAAATAGACTTTACACAAACGGTACTTACTGGCTTCCCAAAATAAAAGTGTATATGTCATAATAATCCAATTTTTTAGCTTTTAAACTTTCTCTTTCTTATCATTATCTAACTTGTAGACCATAACACAATGCCAGAAGTTATAGCCCATAGAGTTACTTTTGTCACAATACTAAAGTCAGATTAAATCACAATGTTATTGCATGAAAATTAATTTCTATTGTTTTCATAAAACATAAGCAGAGTTTATATTTTAAGACTGTGATGTGAGGAAAGGAAAGCCATAGAGATGTCACATTCCTGATTTTCAAATTTGCTTTTTGTTGTCTGATGTGTTCTTTGGCCCAGTACAGGATCACATCCTTTCTTGTGTGAATGACATGAAATTTTAACACAAATTCTGTCAAAGTGTGAATAATTAAAGGCTAAAGGACAATGCCATGAAAGAAAAACAAACACAATTTAGGAACTTTAAAGTTATATGGCAACTCTTTCTTTTATTCATATTATCATGTAGTCATTAATATATAAGAAACAGAGTAACAGAGAATATTCTGTATGCAGTGCAGAGGCAAAGTTCTCAACATCACAAAGGGCCTCACAAGCTAACTTCACTGTTTCTTAATCACGTGACTTTATGGAAATTTAATAGCTATGGTTTGTCTGAACTTGTCAGTTGGCCCAAGCAGCAATAATCAACTTTTCAATGTCAGACTCATTTACTCCTCGAAGGATCCTAAAATAACCATTCTCTCCCCATGACCTTCCCCAAGAATTGGCAGCAATCTGTAGGAAAAATAAAAAATGAAAAGTTTGAATATCATACTTTGACATTTTTAATCCTATATATAAAAGCACAAAAACACTCACATGCAGCATTGTCTTTAACTTGTAGACTGTATTTATTAGAAATATAAATGTTTTCAAAACCCTACTCAAAAAGCTATTACCTATATTACACTGATATTTATGTAAGAGTGTATGCTAATGATAGCATTGATAGGAATTCACATGTTATGATAATTATGGAAATTTACTATGTGACCAACTTTGTACTAAGCACCAGAGATCTAAAAGTGATAATATAACTAAAATATTATTTTGCGTTCTGGGAGTTTATAATCTAATGAAGGATAGTCAACAAAAGATAAGCACCAAGGTAGAAATGCACATTGAGTGTTATTGCAATCAGCCTTCTCAGGTAAGTAAGATGTGAAAGAATTATGTGGAATGGACAGTAAAGCACTAGCACAAGCCGAGTGAGTCACACTGGGGGAAAGGTGCAGTAAGACATTCTGAGAATGGAAATGTCATAATCACAAAAGCATGATGTATATTTCAGTAACTTGTGATGATGAAATCACAAGATGGAGGCAGGTGAGATGAAGATGAAGCCACACACTGAGCTGCTCCCAGCAGAAAATTTATAATCCAGCTATATTATGTCCTGTCACAAGAGACAGATGAATTTAGGCTGGTATATATGAAACTAGCTCACACTTTATTTAATTTTTTTGGTCTTTTTTCTTTAGACTTTTAAGATATTTTTGGTTGAATATACTAAGTAACATATACTGGCCTTGAATTCACACAGTGACCCAGGCTGGCCTCAAACACAGATTTTTCTGCCTATAATACTAGTAAAGCACTAGACCTGTATGACATGTACTACCATGCTTAGCTTCTAGAAAAAAAATTAATAAAGTATTTCAGAATACTCCAAAAAGTAAATCTATAATTGGATTTTTTCCTTTGATCCCTTATATTATTAAATTTTGGGGATAGTTACAGAGTTGTGATGAGTTCAGTTGGGATGAGATCTAACACTTGAATGAATAAATACTTTGTGAAGGGAAAGTGTTAATGGAGTGTGGAGAGAGAACCATGGAAACTATCGAGGCACACTGAGGGGGAATTTGTTGACAAAACTAAATGCTGTGGAGAAGCCAGGAGATTACACACTTGACCACAGCAATGGCCATTCTCCCATTCTCCTTGCCTAGGCAGATGCCTCTGACATTCTCCAGACAGTGGGTGTTGCCTGCAGCTTCCGTGGGTGTCTGCTGTGTATGAGAGGGCAGATACTTCAGAAAGTATCATACCAACATCAGTTTTAAGAGACAGTCAATTATAAGCATTTCTTTGTACCATCAGTCCTAACACCTAAAAGGAACCCTTTCAAGGATATGTCTGAAGTTGTGAATTCAATGAGCCACTTCAGAGAAGGAATGGGCTTGAGTCTCTGGAGGCAAGACAGCATAACAGTGTAAGAGATTTTTCAACAATGACTTAAATCCCAGTTTCAAATGTTGTAGTCAGTCCAACATTTATTGAAATGTAATTCTAACACAGTATACATTTGTACCTATTGAGATATAATTATAACAGGAAGAGACTAAAAGGTCAATTATAATCTCACAAGCTAAAATAAATGTTTAGGAATATTAATACTTTAAAACTTGAAACTATGATATTGACCATTATAGATATATGAATATCTCAAGCTTAATGCCATTCCAAATTTCATCTTTGATTAATCTGGGAAGGGTAGATGAAGATATATTTAGCAAATATAAATTTATATGCTAATGATAGCTAACCATGTATTTGCAAGAAAGGGAAAATAATTGTGAAGAGTGTGACTTTGTAAATTAACACTAATAAATGGCACC